>JAOTOM010003105.1:0-135006 GCA_034440615.1 Ashinkailepas kermadecensis | reverse complement strand
CTGACCCCGCTCCGTCATGCATAATTCGACTCCTGCTTACTGTGTTCTATCTCTGCGCGCTCTAACTCCAATGACGAACGATTTATATCACTTAGTCCTGGAAGTTGGTGATGCTCGCGATGCATAGCATGTTGAACGAACGGGTAGATCTCTGATACTTAACATTCTCAGAAGGGCATGTCTACCCCTTCACGCTATACCCATATTTATTCAGCTAGTGGGTGATACACTTATGTGGGCATTTTGGCATCCAACGCTTCAGTTGACATCCCTATTGATGGAGCATCAGGAATTGTCAACCAATCCGAGGTTATAATCAATCAGGTGTCATAACTTACCTCTCGAACCTACACAATACACACCACACTGTGCTACTGCACTACGATGTGTCGATCCAAATGTGATAAGACCGGTTAGCCATTGTAACCAACAACAAAAACTAAGCAAAAGTTGAACCGATGTTGTGGTTTCCCCCACACATGACCTCGAACATCGAAACGAAGTGTATGGCATTTTGCAACAATTTGGGCGGGTTTCATATGAAGTTCCGAAAGCAGCGTATAGCCGGGCCGTGTAGCAACATCTATGTCGTGATGTCACGTCATTAATTTTTAACGGTCATCAAAGTGGCACAGGAAGGCCAGTTCCACAACATTTGAACTTCGACCGATAAAATAGGGCAGCAACACGAACCAAATATATTTCGTGCAACAAAGATGCGCTATTAAGGTTGTCAGTGGACCGTGCCTTGTGGTCAATGCAAGTGTGTACTGTTGCAGTAGTCAGTTGTCAGTAGTCAGCGGCGGTGACCAGTACAGGTGTGTACTGTGCAGTGATCAGTAGCCAGCGGCGGTAACAGTACAAGTATCTGTTTTTGCAGTGGTCGACGGCGGCGTCAACACAGAGAGCCGGGTCCAGGTGGACCTGATCGAGGGCCTCCAGCTGTTCAACACCACCTACTCGGGTGTCACCATCATACCGGGACCACACAGTTTCACGCCTGCCCTCGCGCTGTCAGGTCAGTGGTACGACCCACCGGGAGGTCACGGTGTGGGTTACGGTGCAGATCACGGTGTTGGCCATGGTGCAGGTCACGATGCAGGTCACGGTGTTGGTCACGGTGTTGGCCATGGTGCAGGTCACGGTGCAGGTCACGGTGCCGGTCACGGCAGGTCACGGTGCAGGTCACGGTGTTGGTCACGGTGCGCGCGTGGTGTTCACGGTGTTGGTCACGGTGTTGGTCACGGTGCCGGTCGCGGTGCAGGTCACGGTGCAGGTCACGGTGCTGGTAATGATGCAGGTCACGGTGCAGGTCACGGTGCAGGTCACGGTGCAGGTCACGGTGCAGATCACGGCGAACATCACAGTGTACGTCACAGTGAATGGCACAGCACACGTCGCATTGCGAGTCACGGGGAACGTCACAGGGTATATCACAGGATGCACTACATGACACGTCACAGGGTAAGTCAGAGGGTACATCACAGGATACGTCACAGGGTACATCATACTGTACATCACATGGTTACGTCATAGGGTGCATCACAGGATATATCACATGCCACATCACAGCGTACATCACACTGTACAGCACATGGTACGTCACATGGTACATGGTACATCGCAGGACACATCACAAGACACGTCACCGTGTACATAACACTGTACGTCACAGGGTACGTCACAGCTCTCGTCACAGGGTACATCATAGAATACATCACAGGACACGTCATAGGGTACATCACAGTGTACGTCACAGGGTACATCACAGGATGCATCACAGGACACGTCACAGGGTACATCAGAATGTACGTCACATGATACGTCACAGGGTACATCACATGATACATCACAGGACACGTCACAGGGTACATCACACTGTACGTCACAGCTTGCGTCACAGTGTACATCACAGGGTACGTCACAGTGCGAATGACGGTGAACGTTGCACACTTCCGCGGACCACCGACACAGTTTCGGCCGGGGACATCTGCCGATGCCCATGGTGCCGTCTGGTCCGCTGTTGACCGCTGGTCACCAGGTCGCCACCGGCCCGAGTCACTGCTGGTGAGCCTACCACCGCAGGTGGTGCCCGTCCGTCACCGCCCCCCCCCCTCCCCTTCGTCTGCCACCGGCCCGAGTCACTGCTGGTGAGCCTACCACCGCAGGTGGTGCCCGTCCGTCACCGCCCCCCCTCCCCTCCCCTCCGTCTGCCACCGGCCCGAGTCACTGCTGGTGAGCCTACCACCGCAGGTGGTGCCCGTCCGTCACCGCCCCCCCTCCGTCTGCCACCGGCCCGAGTCACTGCTGGTGAGCCTACCACCGCAGGTGGTGCCCGTCCCCCCCCCTCCGTCTGCCACCGGCACCGGAAGCTGGTGACAACCGTGACTCACTTGATTAAGCGCAATCTGACGTGTGACGCGATCGGCATGGGAATAAATATCGCCAAGTCGGGCGGTTATTTGTCAGCTGATCCGGCTGTATCACTTCGCCGTATTTGTGCGGCCAGTTCAGCGATATCGCATCGCTTGGGAAACCTGTGTCAATCGTTGACTCGATCGCCTCTGAGATTTGCACTTGTGTCGCGCAAAAAAAGGTCATGTGGCGTGAGGGATCGTATGGGGTGGTGGGGGGGGGGGGGCAGTTGGGGCAGTTGGGGCTGTTCAAACGAAAATGTTACCGCGTTTGAAGTACGATCACCTTGGCATGCAACGTGGAGACAACCAAGCAGCTTCCTCGGACACTGCTGGGCACCCCATGTACAAACTAAGCCATATGCTCTCGTTTCCTGACCAGGTCTCCGCCCAATTAAGGGAGGTCCACACCGAGCCTTTCGAACATGTTTCCAAAATATCATTCTAGGAGCCCCTCTGACTAAAGCAGATAGTGGGAAAAAATTGGCACTCCGCGTAAAAAGAAATTTTAGGAAAGCTGACCAAGTTCAGAATGATCAACCAAAATGTTCAGGAGCTAGACAACGAACGACGAGGGGTGCTTTGTGGCCCGTAATACTTGTGTACAAAATGGCGACGGGTCGATCAACCGACTGTACAGGGAGGAAAATGAAAAGTCGCGGCCCGGCAAGAACGACAGGAAAAGAAATGCGCCACACTGGCGTGTTCGGCATACATGCAATAATAAAATGCAATAATGCAATGGAATGATGGTGGGTATTGAACTTACCATCAGCCACAGACACAATCGCACACCCTTCGCATGTCTGAGTCCTCCGGAGATAGTGCCTGATGTGTCTGTCTGTCTGTCTGTGTATGGCTGTAACCTGTGGACTGCCGGCTACAGCACGTCCACAGGCCACCGACCTATCGGATGGCAGGATATCCACCCGTCTATATCCGACATACCTGTCAGGTGTCAGTGGCCACCTGTCTACATCCCGTCCTACGTCAGTAGCTACCCATCTAGGGTGCCACCACCCACCCATCTACAACCGATACACATATTAGGTTTCAGTAGTCACCCGTCTACACCCAACATACCCATTGGATGCAAGTAGCCTACAGTAGCAAGTAGCAAGTAGTCTACACCCGATATATCTGTTGGGTGTCAAATGCCACCCGCATACACCCGATATACCTACTGAGTGCCACTACTCATCCGTCTCCATCCGACATACCTATTGGGTGCCAGTAGCCATCCGTCTATACCCGACATATCTATTGGGTGCCACTCAACCATCTACCCGTCTGCACTTTCTGCACTCAGTATACCTATTTGATGCCAGTAGCCACTCGTCTACAAGTGACCGCGACTGGCAATTCACTTACGGAGGTCCAGCCCTGCAGACGGTTGGTTTGTTTGTAGAATTACTATAACTACAGCTGAATTGATTAACCGGGGGACATCAATAAAACACAGCAAGCCACTGGGAGCGCCGACCGGCACCGAGGTGTGTACAGAGCCGTGTACCGTGTACCGTGTGCCGTGTACCGTGTACCGTGTACCATGTACCATGTACCGTGTACCGAGGACCATGTACCGTGTACCGCATACGGTATACCGCGTACCGTGTACCGTGGACCGTGTATCATGTGCCGTGTACCGTGTACGGTATACGGTGTACGGCGGTCGGCGACCTGAGTGTAAAGCCACTGGTGCAGTCGATGGGTTCGGCGAACGAACTGGTTGACCTGGTGGCGTCCTGTCTGGGCCAAGTTTCGGAGACTAGCTCGCCGTATGGCTTGGCGTGATGGAAAGCATACGTGACCTGACCTGGTGGCGTCTTGACTGGGCCCTGTCTCGGGTAATAGTTCGCCGTATGGCTTGGCGTGATGGAAGGCATACGTGACCTGACGTGACAATGCGACCCGCTCCAACCTGTACTTTGGCGAGGTGGCAGGTACAGATGACCTATCATCTTGACCAGTCTTGTTCTCTATTTAGGCAAAGTACACATGACATTCCAATCTCTGTGACGTGCACGCCCTTCACCTACATCAGGTACACCTGACACCTGATGTAGGTACACCTACATCAGGTACACCTGACACCTGATGTAGGTACACCTACATCAGGTACACCTGACACCTGATGTAGGTACACCTACATCAGGTACACCTGACACCTGATGTAGGTACACCTACATCAGGTACACCTACATCAGGTACACCTGACACGGACCGGCGTCGAGTCACATATCGCTCTGGACTAGGTACACGCGATGCCACATCCTTAGCAGTGTGGAAGAGTTTTGAGCAATGGGACCCGAGTGGGATGGCTGAACTTAGCGACAGGTATCGCACAGTTCATGAGCTCACGGTGAAACGAGGCAACCATCGAAGTGGCCCGCCTTAGCCGGCTGCGTGCTGCAACCACGGCCGGTGGCCGGAAACTCGCGCCGAACATGCGATACATCGCATCTGCACCATGACTATTGCACATGGTTCATATGTCATTATAAGTCGTGCTATCATCACCGTGCACGTTTTTCACAGGCGACGTAGTGTGGGGAGTGACTACAGTCGGGTGAACTCGCCCCACCACAATGCTGTGATCGGACGCCTCGCCCCACCACAATGCTGTGATCGGACGCCTCGCCCCACCACAATGCTGTGATCGGACGCCTCGCCCCACCACAATGCTGTGATCGGACGCCTCGCCCCACCACAATGCTGTGATCGGACGCCTTGCCCCACCACAATGCTGTGATCGGACGCCCGCCCCACCACAATGCTGTGATCGGACGCCTCGCCCCACCACAATGCTGTGATCGGACGCCTCGCCCCACCACAATGCTGTGATCGGACGCCTCGCCCCACCACAATGCTGTGATCGGACGCCTCGCCCCACCACAATGCTGTGATCGGACGCCTCGCCCCACCACAATGCTGTGATCGGACGCCTTGCCCCACCACAATGCTGTGATCGGACGCCTCGCCCCACCACAATGCTGTGATCGGACGCCTCGCCCCACCACAATGCTGTGATCGGACGCGTAGTGTCACCCAGCCGAGCACAGAACGAGCACGAAGCGTTGCAGCTGTTCGGGTGTCAATTTTAGTTGGCCTAATGAGAAAATGACCTGATGGTGGTTGTCGGACCTGGTGGTGGATGTCGAACCTGGTGGTGGATGTAGGACCTGATGGTGGGTGTCGGACCTCATGGTGGGTGTAGGACCCGATGTGATGGGTGTGGGACCTGATGGTGGGTGTAGGACCTGGTGGTGGGTGTGGGGCCTGATGGTGGTTGTCTGACCTGGTGGTGGATGTGGGACCTGATGGTGAGTGACGGACCGGGTAGAGTCGGCCGGGAGCCGACAGACAGAACCTGGCAGTATTGACCCATCGTTGCCAACCGACACGTGTTTACATTTTAATGTGAAAGATAGCGGGGCGGCACCATTGTGGTTGCCTTACCGCCCGCCATATATATTAAAATGATTGGTCGTGTTGCAGGGGCGCTGGGAAGGCCATTTTGCACCTCTCTGTGCCAAACGTCACGTAATGTGTTGGAAATCTGATCTGTGGTGTTCAATGAGCAACTGCGGTTCACGAAAATGAGCAGTTGTGCAAGTCCATCATGGAAATTGTTTGTGTAGCGTTCCAGAGCCTCCATCGCTCAACGAGCAATTCTGTCTCAGGGGACTATTATCGGCTGAACCCAGATGGGTCCCTGCGGCTCTTATTAAGCATTAACACTTCATTACACTTTATGACTACTTGTTGCCGCCCATTTGTGGTAGTCATGTCAATTTCAACATAATAACGACAGCTGCCTCTCTCATCTCCAGTGGTGGTATATTCATCATGGATACATTCACACGTTAGCTAAATATTGCACCACTAGATGCCATGCCCCTGGCGTTTGCTTACAGCTTACTTTTATATACATATGCCTCGTATCCTACCTATTCATGTCCCTACCGCCCCCCCCCCACACCCCACCCCTACCCCCTCCACCCCACCCTGTCGGACGGTATGCTGCTACTATGTCCACTGCCGATGCTTTACCGTGGAGAGATGGATGTTGCTGCTGTGCCCACATGCTGTTCCTCCATCGACAGATGGTGTTGCTGCTGTACTGATGTTCCCCGTGGGCAGCTGGTATTGCTGCTGTGCCGATGTTCCTCTATCGACAGATGGTGTTGCTGCTGTGCCGATGTTCCTCCGTCGGCAGCTGGTGTTGCTGCTGTGCTGATGTTCCCCAGTGGGTAGATGGTGTTGCTGCTGTGCCGATGTTCCTCCGTCGGCAGCTGGTGTTGCTGCTGTGCTGATGTTCCCCCGTGGGCAGCTGGTGTTGCTGCTGTGCCGATGTTCCTCCGTCGGTAGATGGTGTTGCTGCTGTGCTGATGTTCCACCGTCGGCAGCTGGTGTTGCTGCTGTGCTGATGTTCCCCGTGGGTAGATGGTGTTGCTGCTGTGCCGATGTTCCTCCGTCGGTGGATGGTGTTGCTGCTGTGCTGATGTTCCCCCGTCGGCAGCTGGTACTGCTGCTGTGCCGATGTTCCTCCGTCGGCAGCTGGTGTTGCTGCTGTGCTGATGTTCCACCGTGGGCAGATGGTGATGCTGCTGTGCCGATGTTCCTCCGTCGGTAGATGGTGTTGCTGCCGTGCTGATGTTCCTCCGTCGGCAGCTGGTACTGCTGCTGTGCCGATCTTCCTCCGTCGGTAGATGGTGTTGCTGCTGTGCTGATGTTCCCCCGGCGGGTAGTAGGTGCTGATGTTGTGCCGATGTTTTCCGTGGGCGGGGGTGCTAACACTGGAGATCGAGTGAATAGGGCTAGATATGGTGGGGTAGATAGGTAGGTAAATAAGCATTGGTAAGCAAGGAGGATGTTGACAGACATTTCCCTTATAATTTGGAATATAGTATTGGTTAGGGTGTTGGGAATCTTTTTGTCCCGGCTTATAGTGTCTTCCATTTACAGGCTTTACCCAGATGGACTCCTGTAGCTCTTGTTAAGACTGAACACTTTATGACTTTATGACTGTGCCTATGTTCCCCGTGGACAGCGAGTGCTATGACTGTGCCTATGTTCCCCGTGGGCAGCGGGTGCTGCTGCTGTGCCTATGTTCCTCGTGGTCAGCGGGTGCTATTACTGCGCCTATGTTCCCCGTGGACAGCGGGTGCTATGACTGTGCCTGCGTTCCACGTGGGCAGCGGGTGCTATTACTGCGCCTATGTTCCCCGTGGACAGCGGGTGCTATGACTGTGCCTGTGTTCCCCATGGGCAGCGGGTGCTGCTGCTGTGCCGATGGGCCCCTGCTGCTGCTAGCCCTGTTGTCTGGCGACTAGGCACGTTTTTACCCGGCTAATTAATTACCGGCCCGGAGCGGCGCCATTGATCTCATAATGAAATGAGCCAACATCAATTAGAGGCTTCATCCCGTGCTGCGGCGTCTCCCGGGCGGCGCTGACCAGTGGCCCGCCAGTGGCGATCTCGTCTGAGACACGGGCACTGTCTCCTTGGGACGGAGACCCGGGGTCAGACCAGCGGTGGTGCAGCACGGATGTCTCTCGCTGGATGGCGACCTGGGGTCAGACCAGCATTGGTACAGCACGGATGTATCCTGGGGCCAGACCAACAGTGGTACAGAACGCAGATCTCCCATGGGACGGAGACCTGCTTGGCAACGATGACATAATATTGATGCATACGAACACCTGTAAACTTCCTCGTGTCCACCGCTATTGCCACGCAGTCCGCACAGTGTCCGATGCATGACTCACTTATTTCACACATCGGCCCCATCTTCGAGTAACCGAGCAGAACATCTCCGCGCCAAACATCCCCCAAAGGTTTTTACGGCATGGCCCACATCGGGGCGACCAAAGCGTAATTGAATCGCTCGTGGTGGGATGAGAGTGCGGGCCGGCAATCGTCCCGTCGACAGCGACGCGCCCGTCCGCCGACCACTCGGCTCCTCTGAGACCGACCACTGGGACCCAGCTGCGCCGATCGCATCGTTCAATTCCGCAGAAACAAAACACGGCGATGGTGCGTGACAGAAATGGCGCGGCTCTAGCTACCCGCGCAGATTACCCGCGCAGATTACCCGCGCAATTGGCCGCGCAGATTACCCGCGCAGATTACCCGCGCAGATTACCCGCGCAGATTCTATTGGCCCGGCTCTAGCTACCCGCGCAGATTACCCGCGCAGATTACCCGCGCAGATTCTATTGGCCCGGCTCTACTACGCAGATTACCCGCGCAGATTACCCGCGCAGATTACCCGCGCAGATTACCCGCGCAGATTCCATTGGCCCGGCTCTAGCTACCCGCGCAGATTACCCGCGCAGATTCCATTGGCGCGGCTCTAGCTACCCGCGCAGATTACCCGCGCAGATTCCATTCTGATGCTGCCTGCCTCGAGCAGCGAGGCATTTTACGACGTGGGGATAGTGACGCTGAATATGCACTGACTCTCTTATTTAGCTTGGAATTAATTTTCGTTGTGTTTCTCTCGCGATGGTTCTGTTTCTGTTTTCTCTCTCGCTCTTCCTCTTTTTTTCCTCTCTAACTCACTCACTCACTCACTCATTCCCTCACTCACCCTCTCATTCACGCACTCACTCATTCACTCATTCACTCATTCACTCAGTCACTCACTTGCTCTTTTTCTCTATTTCTATACTGCTGTATTTCTCTATTTCTGTATTTCTGTATTTCTGTATTTCTGTATTTCTGTATTTCTGTATTTCTGTATGTCTGTATTTCTGTATTTCTCGATTTCTTTATTTCTCT
The DNA here is from genome assembly GCA_034440615.1 of Ashinkailepas kermadecensis. Classification (NCBI taxonomy): domain Eukaryota; kingdom Metazoa; phylum Arthropoda; class Thecostraca; family Neolepadidae; genus Ashinkailepas; species Ashinkailepas kermadecensis. The sequence goes on along the minus strand of JAOTOM010003105.1, from coordinate 125,806 downwards.
ATTTCTCCACTTGTCTATTTGTCTATTTGTCTTTTGTCTCTTTGTCTATTTGTCTATTTGTATATTTGTCTATTTGTCTATTTGTCTATTTGTCCATTTGTATATTTGTCTATTTGTTTATTTGTATATTTGTTTATTTGTATATTTGTCTATTTGTATATTTGTCTACTTGTCTATTTGTCTATTTGTCTGTATGTATATTTGTCAATTTGTATAGTCGTCTATTTGTATATTTCTCTCTTTCGCTCTGTATCTCTTCATCTATATCTCTCTGCGTCTCCCTCAATCGTTCTCCCCTCATTTCCGTGCATTGGGGAAAGGAACGCAGCGACTAGCGAGCCTTCCCGTCACCTGCCCCAGGCAACATCAGAAACCTGTGGTTGACTCTTATCGCTCCACGTGTGATATGTCGGTGACCTCTGACCATTCTAGCAGGTGACACGCGGCCGACCCCTGACCTCTGGCTGACCTGTAGCCTGTTCTGCATAGAGGCACCGCCGACCCCGGCCTGTGACTGACCTCTGACCTGCCGTGCAGGTGACGCACCGCCGACCCCTGACCTCTGACTACCTGTACCTCAGTGCAGGTGACACGCGGCCAACTCGGCCTCTGACTGACCTGTGACCTGTCGTGCAGGTGACACACGGCTGGTCCGTCTGCCTGATTCGGTGCTGGCACGGGCAGCCGACCTGCTCGCCTCGTCCACAGAACTGACCATGGTGGCCAGCGTGAAGCAAAAGCTGCAGAACGCTGGCACCATCGTCGCCTTCTCATTCGACACCGACCGGTGAGTTCATGTCAGGCGATCCAGCCTGTCTGCTGTGCCAACTCAGCGCGATAGGTTGCTCGTCAGATTCGGCTGTAAATATGACTAATAACAACGATGATTAAACTCTGGAACAACCAATGGAAAGTATGCTCACTTGTGCACTCTGCATAAACGGCCATGGCTCGGGTCCATGAACTTCGTTCATTCCAACTTTTACTGACCAACACAGCCAATTCTCAGCTCTTGCTTTCCGTTGCGCTAACAGCGAAGCCTAGTTCCCGTCGCCACGTTAGCTAATAACTCATAGGCATGTGGACAGGGTTTTTATGATCAGGGCACTATTTCAACTATACACTTTTTAGTGGCCGAACATCACTGCTGGGCCCTTTTCAGTAATCTGCACTGACACAGACAGCTACGCATAAGTAGAACGATGGGGAGACCACCGAACAGGGAGACAGAACAGAGTGAATGATCCTTCTCTTTTGTAGCGCTGCTACGTATGGCATACGCTTTTTTATTCGCCTCGTTTGCAGGGGGGTATTTTCCATATTATTATGCATATGCATGGAAGCGTGTTCATGGGGCTGATTAGCTTCCGGGCCTGGAGCTTATCAAGCTACAGGCGAATCAATGACAGTTTTCCAATTCTGGGCATTTCTTTTTTGTCGCATTTTCCAACTAGTCATCATACATTCTTTTTCTTGTACTATACTTATCCATCTTTTTAACAGACCAGTCGAATATTATTACAGGTCCTAAACATAGACAAACACACAAAACCATAATACATTTATAGCCAAGTTCACACTTAATTTTTGCACATACTTTCCCACCATCTCCCTTACAAAAACAAAGGAAAGTAGGCATTGCTGCACTTTTGCCTAACCGCCTCACGATCCCGAGCCGACTCCCGAAGTCTCCCGAGGATTAACAGAACCTCAGACCACCTCACCGTCTCGCCTGCGGCCCCTGAAGCGAGGATTGAACGGTGAAGGCGTGAAGGTGAACGGTGAACGGTGAACATTGAATGTATTATCTCGCGTGCGATGTGTTACGACAATAAAGGTCATGTATGCATATATATATATATATATATATATATATATATATATATATATATATATATATATTCATGTGTGTGTGCATCAGATATATGCATGGAAAGATTTATGCTTACTTATATATACATATATGTATATAAGCTGGAATGTGGCGTCTGTCAGACACTGTCTGGCTTGCTGACGCGGACAACCCCTAAACCGAGCGTGCCTCTACCGACTCGACTGGGTGTATTGATTACACGAGGAACGCACAAGGGCACTATAAATCTTTCCTCGTGTTGTGGCCGGCCAGTGGGCCGTCGATTAAAACCGTATAAATGTAAGGACCTTGGAAGCGAAAAAGTACACACGTTCAAACGTCTTAGCAACTGTATTAAGCACGATATACATAGCAAAGCACATAATTCCCAGTTTTAATCTGACTTTTTTTTTAGCTGTAGTCAAACCTACAGAACTGAATTTAGGGGAGGTGCCTTGTGGCTCTGGTTCAATAAAACCGAGTGCTTGACGTTCATGGTGGTGGAGGCGACATCGACGTATCGTTTGCTACTACATATTTCAAGTAAATCGACTCAATTATTTTGCTTGATTTAGCTTAATTTCATTACTTGCTAGTCTTGACGTTCACTGAGTTGACCGCACCATATCGTACCGTACCGTACCGGACCGTACCGTATCACTGACCTTACCGTATCGTATCGTACCGGACCGTACCGTATCACTAACCGTACCGTATCGTATGGTACCGCACCGTATCACTGACCGTATCGTATCGTATCGTACCGTACCGTATCACTGACCGTACCGTACCGTATCGTATCGTACCGTACCGTACCGTATCACTGACCGTACCGTATCTCACTGCATACGACTCACCTTCTGCGCCGCTCCTCCCCAAAACCGCCAACCAACACCAAGCATGGCTTTGCGTGCTTCGCCTCCATAACGTAGGCGATTGCTGTTGGGGCGAACAAGTCGGCGTTAAGAAGCAGTCGCGGACGATTTACGGTGGCGGACTGTCGCGTTTGCCGAGGGGTTCTCTGTAGCGGAGGGGCCGCGCCTCCCGGCGTTGCGCGAAGTGTATTTACCGTGCCCCATTGACGGGGGCGTTACGGCGCGTTTTGTAGCGCCTGCGAGCTGGTGGCAGCCGCGGTGGTGGCGGTCGTGGTGGCGACGGTGAGTTACCTGGTTTGTCGGCAGTCTGGCAGGCTGAGCTCGCTGTTGTAACACTGTGTATTTAACAAAAGGGTGGACAACTTTTTTAGGTTGCAAAATCTTGCTTTTAGTTATATGCAGTGGTGGATGGAGTGATTTTTTTTATGCCAAGTAGGTATGCACTGTACAGGCCCCCTTAAGCAGGTATGGATCGGGTCTGAAAATTATTGGTAGGGCACTCGAGTCACATGTGTTACATGAGGTCAAGTGAATAGGGCTGAATAGGTAAGGTAGATAGACATTGATGAGTGTGAGGGATGTTTGTGGATGCATTCTTTAAAATTAGGGATGTGATGTTGGTTGGGGTGAAGAGTGTCTTTTTGCCAGGGTTATGGTATCTTCCCTTTTCGGATTTAACCTGGATGGGCCCTTGTGGCTCTTATTAAGTCTGAACACTTTATGACTTTATGACTTCATAACACTAGTGACGTCGACTGGCCATAGCTGCCTGTTCTGTTCTGCGTGCGCCACTCTCAGTGATGCCCGCAGACCAGTGCTCTCCCTGTCGGTGGGCCCTTCGTCTGTTCTGTATGCCCTCTAGACCGTCGCGTCGCTTTGTGTCCGACGCTGCACCCACACGCAGTCATTCCTTGCTGGGTGTCGGTCGTATCGGCCGCCGGCGTATCGGCCATCAGCTGACTATTGTGTCCGGAACTGCGCTCACGCTGCGATGTTCCTAGGACCAGGCGGCTGTACGTCTGCGCCTGTGTTCCCTGTAGCAGCCCCCTGGTGCATGGATGTGGATCCCTCTCACGTTCCGCACGAATCTCTGCACTTCAACCCATTCTCCATCACAGTCTCGCGATAGGCAAGGCTGACGGAAGATAATGTAATCCAATAACCAGTCAATCAAACTAAGATGATTGTGGTCACCAGCTATCGGTATTAATGTTACTGATTATACTTCAGAGTGGTTTCCACGCACTAGTGCACTGGTCGGACTGGTGCATGGGTCGCGAGCACTCAGTAGGCAGCTATTTCAGCAGCAACGCCACCTTTGGTACTGGCAACACGAACTTTCCCTCGCCACACTCGGAGTCCCACACTTTCAACATGTGCATGCATACGAGCGCAATATTCAACACTGAAGACCACGTTGCTTGACAATCTTCGACTTGTCCGCCTTTGAAGGGAGAGAGGAAGCAGGTCATACATGCACGTCTGTACGTGAGAGGGGCGGCACTTCTGTTGTTGGTGGTGGCGGGGTGTCTGTATACTAGGTACGAACCTGTCACCGGGAGAGGGAGTGCTGGTTCAAGGGGCAGCCGGTCGTATATATGATAATCCGCACCTGGCAACTGTGAGAACTCGATAAAAAAAAACAAATTAGAGTCCTCACATTTCCAGCAGGCGCGGCTGGCGAACGTGACGTGCGTGTCTAACTCGCTGGGCTGGGGGAGGGCAGGTGTGCATCTAACGCGTGTGTATGAGCAGCCGGCGAGTGCGTACCTGGCGCTCCGACACGCGAGTCTCGAGGGAGCTCTGTAGTGCGTTCCTAGCACGTGCGGGGAGGGGCGACGGTGGAGCGTGGCCATACACACCAGACACGTCCCACTGACTCAGCGGCCAGTCGGTCGTGTTGCCGTCGGCGCGGCCATATGTCGGCCGCGCGGCAAATGCGCCACCACCTGCGTCAGGTTGCCGCACCGTTTTTATCACAGGTGGCTAGTCCGAGTCGCAGCTGCTCCACTTCTTAAATGTTTTACACGTGGGCCGGCCTGTCGTCGCCGCTGTGGCCGGGCTGGGATGTGGCACCTATCGGGCGACGTCAGCAGATCTGCGGTAGTGCACCCACCCGCACACCCCGGCTGGTCCCGACCTGTCCCCGCCGCTGTGGCCGGGCTGGGATGTGGCACCGATCGGGCGACGTCAGTAGGTCTGCGGTAGTGCACCCACCCGCACACCCCGGCTGGTCCCGACCTGTCCCCGCCGCTGTGGCAGGCTGGGATGTGGCACCTATCGGGCGGCGTCAGCAGGTCTGCGGTAGTGCACCCACCCACACACCCCTGCTGGTCCCGACCTGTCCCCGCCGCTATGGCCGGGCTGGGATGTGGCACCGATCGGGCGACGTCAGCAGGTCTGCGGTAGTGCACCCACCCGCACACCCCGGCTGGTCCCGACCTGTCCCCGCCGCTGTGGCAGGCTGGGATGTGGCACCTATCGGGCGGCGTCAGCAGGTCTGCGGTAGTGCACCCACCCGCACACCCCTGCTGGTCCCGACCTGTCCCCGCCGCTATGGCCGGGCTGGGATGTGGCACCGATCGGGCGACGTCAGCAGGTCTGCGGTAGTGCACCCACCCGCACACCCCGGCTGGTCCCGACCTGTGCCCGCCGCTGTGGCCGGGCTGGGATGTGGCACCTATCGGGCGGCGTCAGCAGGTCTGCGGTAGTGCACCCACCCGCACACCCCGGCTGGTCCCGACCTGTGCCCGCCGCTGTAGCCGGGCTGGGATGTGGCACCGATCGGGCGGCGTCAGCTACACGCACAGTCAGCAGGTCTGTGGCATTGCACCCACCTGCACACCCTGCCTAGCGTCGGCCGGCGGTCAGATCCGCTGACTATGCAACCCGATGAACACACACTCAGCAGTGTTATGACAGTGACCTAATAGCTCGGTTATAAAGGGATGCGAAGGGGGGCAATGTGCAGCCATTAGTCGCTAATAAATAGTGCAATAAGTAGAGCCATGTAGACCACTGTCCCCTGGAGAGGAAGGAGGAGTCGATTGTGAGCGATTTTTCGCTGGGCTGTTCATATATTCCATTAACCCGTGGAATGTTCATATATTCCCGTCTTTCCGGTCAGATCCTCACACCCCGTCTGGGGGGTGGGGTGGGGGTGGTGGTGCGGTTGATACAACCCCCCTCTAATCTCCAAACGAAGCGTAGCACGAAAACAAAAGAGATGTCAACGGAAAGCGCTCGACGAGTTGGGCCAGAAACCACCCCCAAAATTTTATCCCCCGAAAAGTGACGTCACTAGGGGGTCTCTGTTTTCACGACTGACATGTTTTTAGCTCTAGGAAGTTCATTTTGGGGAGAGATTTGACAAACAATTTTTTTTAATCAGAAAAGGAACGCGAAATCGACCATGACCCTAAAAAAAATTTCCACCTCAAAATCAAAATGTAAATTTCTTGAAATTTCAAAATTTTGAGTTTTCAATTCTCTTTCATTTTTATTTTTATAATTGGTACAGCGGACCGAAAGAAACGCTGTTTGAAGTCAACTTGCTCTAAAAATGCTTACTTTAGCCAGAATCTTCGATTTTAGTCCTTATGGGTGAATGTGCAAAACTAACAAGTCATCAAAAACGAAAAAATCTAAAATTCCTCTACTGCGTTTTGTTTCATCCCTAAAGATAAGCAAACATTGACATTCAAGTATCTTCATCCGTTAAAGCGTGACGACTGGTTGAACTTTTCTGGAAGTGACCTCACTCGACCTTGACTAACTCGTTGACCCTAGATGGCCTGACCTAAACATTTTCACACAACATGGTAAATTAATGTGGGAAAAGGTATATAAAATTTCGGCGTGTTACCGCCTGCCGTTCTTTCACTATCGGCGGCAAACCTTAGGGGGCGCCTATCAACCCCCTGAGAGGGTTAACATTGCATTTAAATGTAGAAATAGATATAACCGATTGTCCCAAAAAGCAAAGGTTATTGAGCTCAGCGTGTATTTCTCGTTCTCTACAGGGCTTTGCACGGTTAATGCTATCCACGTCCGTAACTCGGCGCTATCACTGGCATGTATCTGCGAGGGATGTGGGTGGCGCGCCATCAGCTGATTGTGGCGCAGGTGTGGTGCTCTCGACGTAGCCGGAGACGGGTGCCAGCACGCCCAAACACGTGCTCGTGCGTGGATCCCCAGAGGAGGCTATTCCGGAGGTGGGATGGCTCAGAGAATGTTGAGAAGAGTAGAGTAGAGTAGAGTAGAGTAGAGTAGAGTAGATGCCAGCCATGCTGAACGGCCGGATCACCCCCCCCCCATTCCCCCTCCGACTACGCTGGACGCCATATCTATCAATTCACTCCTCCACATCGCATTACCAGCTGGCCGAAGCTATCTAGTCTTTCCCTGACACTTATCCACCTTGCCTGTTCACCTGGGCCCCCGACCACTCTCCAATACCTGAACACTTTCCCTGACACTTATCCATCCCACCTGTCTACCTCGGCCCGCGACCACTCCCCAATTCCCGAGCATTGACAACCGCCGCGAAGGTTCACCCGACAACCACCTAGGAAATTCTTGCGAACTGACAGGTCCAGGAACTCGCTTTCAGCTGATGCGGGGGCATTGGTTGCCATAATTTCCGAAATTACCAGAATTTCGTCCATGTTTTACTCATCGAATAATATAGTCGCTGTGGCGGTGGCACACACTGCCAGCCCGCCACCCGCCACCCCTGGACTATCCACGGCAGCCGCTGCGACAGAGGCACACAACACCAGCCCAGGCCACCCGGCCACTCGGGCCACCCCTGCCCCCCCTGGACTATCCACGGCAGCCGCTGCGACAGAGGCACACAACACCAGCCCAGGCCACCCGGCCACTCGGCCACCCCTGCCACCCCTGGACTATCCACGGCAGCCGCTGCGACAGAGGCACACAACACCAGCCCAGGCCACCCGGCCACTCGGCCACCCCTGCCACCCCTGGACTATCCACGGCAGCCGCTGCGACAGAGGCACACAACACCAGCCCAGGCCACCCGGCCACTCGGCCACCCCTGCCACCCCTGGACTATCCACGGCAGCCGCTGCGACAGAGGCACACAACACCAGCCCAGGCCACCCGGCCACTCGGCCACCCCTGCCACCCCTGGACTATCCACGGCAGCCACTGTGACGGTGGCACACACCAACAGCCAGCCCAGGCCACCCGGCCCCTGGACTACCCACGGCCACCCCTGGACTATCCACGGCAGCCGCTGCGACAGAGGCACACAACACCAGCCCAGGCCACCCGGCCACTCGGCCACCCCTGCCACCCCTGGACTATCCACGGCAGCCGCTGCGACAGAGGCACACAACACCAGCCCAGGCCACCCGGCCACTCGGCCACCCCTGCCACCCCTGGACTATCCACGGCAGCCGCTGTGACAGAGGCACACAACACCAGCCCAGGCCACCCGGCCACTCGGCCACCCCTGCCACCCCTGGACTATCCACGGCAGCCGCTGTGACGGTGGCACACAACACCAGCCCAGGCCACCCGGCCACTCGGCCACCCCTGCCACCCCTGGACTATCCACGGCAGCCGCTGCGACAGAGGCACACAACACCAGCCCAGGCCACCCGGCCACTCGGCCACCCCTGCCACCCCTGGACTATCCACGGCAGCCGCTGCGACAGAGGCACACAACACCAGCCCAGGCCACCCGGCCACTCGGCCACCCCTGCCACCCCTGGACTATCCACGGCAGCCGCTGTGACAGAGGCACACAACACCAGCCCAGGCCACCCGGCCACTCGGCCACCCCTGCCACCCCTGGACTATCCACGGCAGCCGCTGCGACAGAGGCACACAACACCAGCCCAGGCCACCCGGCCACTCGGCCACCCCTGCCACCCCTGGACTATCCACGGCAGCCGCTGCGACAGAGGCACACAACACCAGCCCAGGCCACCCGGCCACTCGGCCACCCCTGCCACCCTGGACTATCCACGGCAGCCACTGTGACGGTGGCACGCAATGCCAGCCGCTGCGACGGTAGCACGCAACTCGACATTGGACACCGAGAGACAAGCAATAACCGCGGAAACCTCGGCCCCGTCGAAATGCTCGAGATAGCACCGAGCCGTAACCAGCTCGGTGACCGAGAGAGCAGGTGGCGGCAGCGGTTGTGGTGCCGCATGGCCGTGGCAGCCGTAACCAGCTCAGTGACCGGGACAGTAGGTGACGGCAGCGGTTGTGGTGCCGCATGGCCGTGGCAGCCGTAACCAGCTCAGTGACCGAGACAGTAGGTGACGGCAGCGGTTGTGGCGCCGCATGGCCGTGGCAGCCGTAACCAGCTCAGTGACCGAGACAGTAGGTGACGGCAGCGGTTGTGGCGCCGCATGGCCGTGGCAGCCGTAACCAGCTCAGTGACCGAGACAGTAGGTGACGGCAGCGGTTGTGGCGCCGCATGGCCGTGGCAGCCGTAACCAGCTCGGTGACCGAGACAGTAGGTGACGGCAGCGGTTGTGGCGCCGCACGGTCGGCTCATCTGCCTGCGCCGCCAGCTCGCCCTCACCACGGCCGATATCAGCAAAAGGCTCCTGGTGATGAGGTGACCGTCAGCCGATCATTACCGGCCGGTGCATCTGCCTCACGTGAACCCATCGTCCCCCCCCCCATCCCACACCGCTCCACCCTCGGTCCCCCCCCTCCCACACCGCTCCACCCTCGACCCCCCTCCCCTCCCTCTCCAACCGAGAGACACGTCATCAGTCGAGTTGGCTGGCTCACAATCGACGGACTTCACGACGCCACGGCTCCTGCGGAAGTGGTACGGGCTGGCTTCCGACTACCCTCGTGTACCAGCACAGTGTGTGTCGTACCTCGCCGATCAGCACTAACGTGACCCGCCCACCTCTTCGCGTGAGCTGGTCAAGATGACCGTGTGCCTTTGACCCTTACACTGTCCCTTTGACGCAGGGTTGCCAGCTGACCTCGTGACCGCTTGACCCGACGAGCCATGACCTCGCTGCCGGCAGGTTCCTGGAGGTGCAGTCGTCGGGTCGCGCGGACGAAATCCGGTTCCACTACACCAGGCGGCGTTCGGATCGCAGCCAGGCCGCCGCCCCGGACGTCCACATGGAATCCTTCAACTACCGGCTGGCTGACGAGCATTGGCACAGGTGTGGCTCCCCTCCCCAGCACAGTGGTCAGCTGACTGCGAGCCTCCCCCTCCCAGCACGCACCACCGGGGATAAGCGTGCCAGGTGGCACTTACCAAATGCCGTAAGCTAAATGCGAGATAAACACAACACCAGATGTTGGTGTACGGGTTTTCACCTCATTGTTTCCAAACACTTAGCAACTCGCATTTCGCGTTGGCTCAATGTCATACCACCAGCTAGACTGTGATGGAACATCACCGACAACACCAGAGCGATTGTCCATTGTGGCGATGGGCGTTGGGAATGGGACTAGGACAGGAGCAAGGGGCTAATAAAAAGGAGGCCGGCCCCTCGCTTTTTGTCGTGGGAATAGGGAACAACAGTGGTAACTGGCTCCCACTTTTCGTAGCTTCCGCTAGGGAAATAAAGGCTAAGTAGCCCAGGATTGCTTTATGGATTGAAACAAAGTAGAGCGACGTGACATTCGTTTCTACTTCAGTAAGGTTTCCATTCTGTCACCGATAAGTGCGGAACGTGGCGTTCTATAATGAATGGCAATTGGACCTCAGTTAATGGGAATGGGTTGATTTTCGAAACATTCCCCACCAGGCAACATCTTTTCTTCGGGTCCCGACGTGTCAACCTGGTATGGACCTGTCCCTCCCTTACTTTTATTCGGGTCATATCGATCTGATATGGCCCTGCTCCTCCCTCACTTTTTGATGCATTCCTACGCCTATGATTCCAGCCTTTAACCAACTGTAACTTATAACAAAACGTATTCAGTTAGTAGAAGAAGTAGTTCCTCACGGCAGGCTACACAGAAAATGGATCGGTCAGGTAGATCAGATAGGGCGAATCCAGGGGCGTTGGACGAGTGGACGATTGGTAAAAGCCCGCGTGAAGTCGAGAGTCTGTGTATATCAGTCGCCATAGGCTCATTGCCTGGAGTGTTCATAGAGCCGAACGCCTTCGAGCGCGTATGCAGTGCTAGTGATTTCCGTAATGATACATTTACCAAGTTGCGTTGCTAAAAGCAGAAATCAATAACGAAGGATTTGGTTTCGTTTGCGCTTAACGCAACTAAGCGCAGGCTCTGCAATGTTTCACACGACGTTTTTGTTTAAGTCAACATGCACCATCTGAAGCATTTGTCGCTGGTGGTTCAGTGTAGATTGTTCACATTCACAGAAAGATAGCCACCAGTAGCCTGTTTCATAAACGTTTTTACTACTTACTACTTACTACTTACTACTTACACCGAATTTTGCTTTATGAAACAGGCTACAGGTTGTAAACATGATAAATATCAATGCAAAACAAGGTTGATTGACGTACAATTTCCGATATTTATGCTGCTAAGTACATTAGGGCACTTTGGTTATTTGATGTCAATGTAGCAGGAATTCATTCCCCGCATGTTATCTGGACTTAATATGGGCCCCTATGGAGTTTACCCCAAATGTTTGGTGGCCTCAAAGTTAGCCCTCTTCTGTACAGACGAGTTGATGCAATTCCCAAAGGGTTTTCGCGCCCACGAAAAGGGCACATTAGCGAGCTGCCGCTAGGCATGGCTGATGAGACAACCTTTGCCGACCTGTCACGTTAGGTCACTGGCCTGTGACGCCATCAGACAGAACATGTCAGACGTGTTTCCTCGAAGTCATGAAATACCGGCAGTTAGTATCACTTTACCCCAAATGGCCAACTTTGAGCGTGGCCGGTGATGGACAACTCAGCTAATTTGCATAAGTCTATGCATAATATTTGCATGACCTTTCCAATGTCATTTGAGGTAACTGAGCCAATCTAACCTCAGATGATGTCTTTAAGCTTATGGGTCTCCCCGATGTTAATGTGCCCGCTGAATCTTAATTTGATGTCCGTTTTACCCCTGATGAGCACCAGGAAATAGTGTTTTCGAGCTCTATTCTAAAAGCTTCCAAAGTGACTTCGATCTCATCTGGCCTTTGTTATATGTGTCCAAACAGGTGTGTAGCTTTGTATGCTTTTGGGAGGACACTTGCCCTCCCCCCCCCCCAATGTTGTCCTTGCCCTCCCATTAATTTCAACTGTTAACATCGGACCCTTTGTGGTATTCCAGCCCAATTCATTTGGGCGCGCCCATTGCCTTCATTTATTATGTCTGCCCAATAATTTTCAGAAACCTACACCCATGCGCACAAATTTAACTGCGATCACATTGTCCCAGAATACTACGAAGTACTAAGCGGAACGTTTGAGGAGCATATCTGTGATGGGTTTTACACAGGCAATGATTAACTTGCGAAAATGCTGGACGTTTGCAAAAACGCTCTTTACACTAACATGGCAGATCAAACAGTAACCACATTTACAAAATTTGGGACGTCAATCACCAGATATCGCCACATGCGCCAGAAAACGTTACCTGCGCCAGAAAACGTTACCTGCGCCAGATATCGCCAGGTGCGTCTAGTTTTCGCATCATGTCGCCAATCGTCTCCGTTTGGAAACGCTAGGAGGGTCGCAACAATCCCCCTGACCTGGGGAAGATAGCAGCATGTCCTGCATGGACGAGGGTTACTATACGCATTGCCCATGCTCCGCCCTCAAATATATTGCATGACATGGCAGTCGTGCCCACAAGCTAATCTAATTCCGCTGCAACTGACGGGACACGCTGAAGAATGAGCGCTGGCTGGAGTTTCGACGTCATAATAAATGGTTCCGTCTAAAAATAGCTACCAACATACAGCTACAAAATGTATCAACCCTCGTCGTATCTTTTCATACTGCAACACGCTTATACCTAATTATGTAGGGCATATATCACAGTATTTTGCACATAAATGTTTTTAATTGACGAAAATATGTGTATTCTATCATATGAGGTGATTATGTAGTGTATAATAAGATTGTATGTCACATTTAGCCACTAGGGATATATCAAGAGCATCCATCAATTAAAAACATGGTGAATGTAACTTTTCCAATGCTTGAATTGTTGCATTGCCGACGCCTTGACGACTTGATCTGATTTTAACAGGAATTACTATTGGATATTGCGATATACGATAGACATGTCATCAGACCTCCACAAATATTATACCATTTCCCGGACATGTGCATACAAACATCAATTAGAAAATAAATCTGACAACAAATTGGTAATTGCACTGGACCCACTTTCACCAAAAACAAAATTATGTCGAACAAGTGAACATCGAATCCGCCATCATCGCTCTTGATGTATAATGCATTGTAAGGTATAATACTTCATGCAATCATTACAGCAATTAAGATAGCTGACAGCTAGCCAATGATAATACAAACAAAAAGCGGGAAAGATCAATTAATCAGAAAATATGTAACCACGGATTATGAAGTTGAAAATTGGAATATTCATCAGGTTCATGCTGTCCCATGGTAAAACAAATTGTATAACATGGAACTATGTTATTATTGTTGTTGAATTAACTTGACTGGAATACATTATTCCACATCAGTGCAGCTCGCTATGCCTTATAGTGCAACACGAGAAACTAGAACACATGTCAGTTCTTCCCAGAAAAATACTCAGGTCGAAGTAAATGACAATGTTGTGATTTAATGTGTTCAATTTGATGCAGTTGAAAAACATTAAAATTAATATGACGTATCATAGCAGCCACCTGTTTTATGCTACAATTAATGTTTCAGGTTTCAAAGTGCACCCACCCACTAATGCACCAAAGCGTAGGTGAATTATTCGCCAGGCTTCTACAAGTCACATCAGCTTAATGGTGAACAAATCAATTTCGCAGGTTTTTCAGCCTGTATTGGCACAATCGATCAACCTCTAATGCGTGTTGCTGGTTTGCATTGGTACGCTGGATGTTCTTTCAGTGTAATTCAATTTATTCCACGCGATGGTTTGTGTTTCATCTACATCCACGCCTTTTGGAGTGATGAGTGTTCGTAGCGGGGGGGGGGGGGGGCTGCGGCACAAGAAGCGGACGCATTGCTATGCGTCCACTTATAAAATAAAAGAGAACAGTGAAAAAGTAGTTGTCAGTTACTTCCACAATATTAAACCCATTCACATAATTCAGCGCTTATTCACTTCACGCTGTGATTTCTATGTGAACTGTTGTCGTCTAACCAGTGTGCTGACCTGGCCCAATGACCTGTGTCCTGACCTAGCTCACCGACCTTTGTCCTGGCCAAGTCCAAATATTTGCGTTCTGCCTGTACGGGCATCAGTCAGCAGCTCGTCGTATTATAGGCTGGCTGTGTCGGTGTCGGGTCAGCAGCTGCTGATGTGTTCCAGGCTGGCTGTGTCGGTATCGGGTCAGCAGCTGCTGATGTGTTCCAGGCTGGCTGTGTCGGTGTCGGGTCAGCAGCTGCTGATGTGTTCCAGGCTGGCTGTGTCGGTGTCGGGTCAGCAGCTGCTGATGTGTTCCAGGCTGACTGTGTCGGTATCGGGTCAGCAGCTGCTGATGTGTTCCAGGCTGGCTGTGTCGGTGTCGGGTCAGCAGCTGCTGATGTGTTCCAGGCTGACTGTGTCGGTATCGGGTCAGCAGCTGCTGATGTGTTCCAGGCTGACTGTGTCGGTGTCGGGTCAGCAGCTGCTGATATGTTCCAGGCTGACTGTGTCGGTATCGGGTCAGCAGCTGCTGATGTGTTCCAGGCTGGCTGTGTCGGTGTCGGGTCAGCAGCTGCTAATGTGTTCCAGGCTGGCTGGGTCGGTGTCGGGTCAGCAGCTGCTGATGTGCTGCAGGCTGGCTGTGTCGGTGGCGGGTCAGCAGCTGCTGATGTGCTGCAGGCTGGCTGTGTCGGTGTCGGGTCAGCAGCTGCTGATGTGTTCCAGGCTGGCTGTGTCGGTGTCGGGTCAGCAGCTGCTGATGTGTTCCAGGCTGGCTGTGTCGGTGTGGGGTCAGCAGCTGCTGATGTGTTCCAGGCTGGCTGTGTCGGTGTCGGGTCAGCAGCTAGACGTATTCGTCGACTGCCGGCACGTGCACTCCCGAGTGATCCACGTGGCCGAGCGGAACTCGACGGTGGCCAGCGCGGCCCGATCTGACGGCGAGCACCTGCAGCTGTGGCTCGGCCAGAGGAACTCCCGACACTTCATGTTCCAGGTGGGTCAATCTGCCTGACAGTGCCAGTGCTGTGTGCGGCATGGCCGTCAAGGGATCTTCACACCAGGTTAGCTCATCAGACGATTTACCTTTATTCTGCGCCGGCCGCTGTGTAACGTCACTGAGCGTCACTTCGCCGACCGCCCACAAGAAGTGGTACTTACGACCGCCCACAAGAAGTGGTACTTACGCTGGCATGTCGCAACTGTCGGACGGGTTGGGGAGACGTGTGTTGTCCATAGCAAATCAGACAGCAGCTCACGTTTGAGCTTTTGTTAAAGTAGCAACCCAATGGGAAATGGGTTAGTTTCCCGGTGCAGGCTATTCGCTTGCGGCCGAAAGGCTATGGTTTCGAGCTCCATCTGTCGCTGCTTTTTGGACTCCACCAATCAGCGTGAGAGATAGGTGACGCTTTTTGGACTCCGCCAATCAGCGTGAGAGATAGGTGACGCTATACGACCAGAGCAGTTGACTCGTCGAGTAGTCAACAAACAACCAACCAAGAACCAAACAATCCAAATGAAAAGAGAGCAGGGAAACTTATTTGAACTGCCACAATATGGGGAGCAGGTATTTGCTTCGGCACGGACTTTGCATAAGGACGGAGAACATGAGACTATCTCTAGATCGATTCCTTCCATGCAGCGCCATAGGCGCAACGCGAAGCTTGACACAGTTCGGAGGACGTTCCCTCCTTAAGCGACGCCAGTGGCAGTGTGCATTACGTGGGTTATCGTCGTGTAGGTATTACTGTGTCACTGGACAACCTGATGAAATATACCCTGACTGGATGTTATACCGGCGCTGACCCAGTAATGCAGCCACACACCATAAACAATAGCCGAGATCGTCTACAGAGCTCCCATTCTTAGCAAAACATTCATGTATCAAAGCGCGGCGGCACGATTTTTATTGGAGATTTCAAACGCACATGAAGTACTGAGGATAACAACAGGTTTTTGTTCGGGTTCCCGCGGATCGAGCCCACAGTGTCGTCGACTGATGTATGTATCTCAACACCAAACGTTCATAAGACATGATGCTTAATACCCGATTGTGGCACTACATTGCGAACAATCTCAAACACCTCGCGTCACACAGCGCAGAGTGAGTGATACAGTCGCCAGCGCGGCAGATCCAGCAGCTCTCCGATGACACGCAGGTCAAGGCAGTCCTGCTCCGGTGGTGGCACGACGAAGCACCTCAGTGGCCACGCGGCGGCAAGGTGCAACCGGATACGCCTTAGAGTCGGGGCAGATCGAGGCGGTGTTCTTCCGCGGGTCCGGCAGATCAGGGCGGTACTCTCTCGCCGGTCCAGATCAGGGTGGTATTCTCCCGCCGGTCTGGCAGATCATGGCAGTATTCTCCCGTCGGCCTCACAGATCAGGGCGGTACTCTCCCGCCGGCCCCACAGATCAGGGCGGTATTCTCCCGCCGGCCCCACAGATCAGGGCGGTATTCTCCCGCCGGCCCCATCCCACAGATCAGGGCGGTATTCTCCCGCCGGTCCCACAGATTAGGGCGGTATTCTCCCGCCGGTATGGCAGATCAGGGCGGTATTCTTCCGCCGGCCCGACATATCAGAACCGTATTCTCCCGCCGGCCCCACAGATCAGGGCGGTATTCTCCCGCCGGTTCCACAGATCAGGGCGGTATTCTCCCGCCGGTATGGCAGATCAGGGCCCCACAGATCAGGGCGGTATTCTCCCGCCGGCCCCATCCGTATTCTCCCCCCCCAGATATCAGGGCGGTATTCTCCCGCCGGCTCCACAGATCAGGGCGGTATTCTCCCGCCGGCCCCACAGATCAGGGCGGTATTCTCCCGCCGGTTCCACAGATCAGGGCGGTATTCTCCCGCCGGTATGGCAGATCAGGGCGGTATTCTTCCGCCGGCCCGACATATCAGAACCGTATTCTCCCGCCGGCCCCACAGATCAGGGCGGTATTCTCCCGCCGGCCCCATCCCACAGATCAGGGCGGTATTCTCCCGCCGGCTCCACAGATCAGGGCGGTATTCTCCCGCCGGCTCCACAGATCAGGGCGGTATTCTCCCGCCGGCCCCACAGTTCAGGGCGGTATTCTCCCGCCGGCCCCACAGATCAGGGCGGTATTCTCCCGCCGGCCCCACAGATCAGGGCGGTATTCTCCCGCCGGCTCCACAGATCAGGGCTTTTTTCCCGCCGGCCCACCACAGATCAGGGCGGTATTCTCCCGCCGGCCCCACAGATCAGGGCGGTATTCTCCCGCCGGCCCTACAGATCAGGGCGGTATTCTCCCGCCGGCCCCACAGATCAGGACGGTATTCTCCCGCCGGCACCACAGATCAGGACGGTATTCTCCCGCCGGCTCCACAGATCAGGGCGGTATTTCTCCCGGCCCCACAGATCAGGGCGGTATTCTCCCGCCGGCCCCCCCAGATCAGGGCGGTATTCTCCCGCCGGCCCCACAGATCAGGGCGTATTCTCCCGCCTCCACAGATCAGGGCGGTATTCTCCCGCCGGCCCCACAGATCAGGACGGTATTCTCCCGCCGGCACCACAGATCAGGACGGTATTCTCCCGCCGGCCCCACAGATCAGGGCGGTATTCTCCCGCCGGCCCCACAGATCAGGGCGGTATTCTCCCGCCGGCCCCACAGATCAGGGCGGTATTCTCCCGCCGGCCCCACAGATCAGGGCGGTATTATCCCGCCGGCTCCACAGATCAGGGCGGTATTCTCCCGCCGGCCCCACAGGTCAGGGCGGTCGGGCGGACGTACCGTACAGCAGACCCAGACTCCCCCATCCCCCTCCCCCTCATAGCGACACGGCAGACTCAGACACGGGGTCTGTATTTTAGTCGGCAAAGCATGTGGGGCTCTGTGACCAGGGGTGGAGGCTCGTGTACTTTTGGCATTGTCGGTGCAACACCAATCGAAATATTTAGCAATACTTTGATTTGATTTGATTTGATTTGATTTCCTTCCTAGCGGTTACTTGATACTGGGATTCACTCCCTGAATTTGGAGGGGACACCAAGCTCCTTGTATTGAAAGAGAGAAATGCTGACCGTCTTCATTTGTGGTCACACCTGAATACCTATTACCTATTTGCTTTACTTGCGCCTGCTAATGTAATACTTTTTTTTTCACGATTTAGCTTTCAGTGTACGCTGTTACTTAAAAGGAATGCGGTTGAATCATATGTTGGCGACACCAATAATTATACGAGGCCTTTGCCTATGTCTGTGGCTCACATAGCAAATTTACATACCTAAGATGCACTGAATGCTGAAAAGCATAACATATCAGCAAACATGCACTGTCAAAGTTCAAATCACACTTCCCCGCACTAAAAATACTGCAACTGCCTATTTTAGGAAGATCATATTGTGTCAGACGCCTCTGCCGGAAGGATATATTTTTACTTCAGATGCAAAGATTTGCTATCATTTTTGGTTCAGAATAAATATATCTGCCTATACTATTTCCATTTTATTTTCATTGCATTTGTTCATTTTCAGAAAACGGGA
Source organism: Ashinkailepas kermadecensis (assembly GCA_034440615.1). NCBI lineage: Eukaryota > Metazoa > Arthropoda > Thecostraca > Neolepadidae > Ashinkailepas > Ashinkailepas kermadecensis. Next base: position 107,317 of record JAOTOM010003105.1, on the reverse strand, counting down.
GCCCGCTTCTTCGATCTCCCCCACCCCATCCCGCAAAATCTCCAGCCAAGAGTATTCCTCAGAGATAGGTGCATCCTTCAAAAAACGGCTAGGTGTCCCATAATTTTTCCCACTCAAAGCTAAGGGCAAGCCGGCAAATGTTCTGAGATTCTCCAAACACAACACTACCCAATACCTCTATTATGACAAGAACCCTTCCAATGGACGAATACAATGTATTATAATTAAACAGGAAATCATCATCATGATCAGAGCTGAGCTATGTGACAGAGCTATGACAATGACTACTGATATGCTTACTTTTTGAAACGCCCATGGACTCTTTCCAGTGACGTCACACTCGGGGTCGTTGCAAGCAACTAAGTTTCCCCATGGCCTGTCACTTAGGCGACACCCCTCCTCGTCGTCGTGGTGGTCTTCTTGCGTCGATTATTTTTTGCGTCGTTTCTTTTTGGCGCGGCAACATAGTCCCGTGCGATGGTTCGCCACATTCCTGCGACAGGTTCTGACGATGTCACCATATCGATGCAATGCGGCGAGGGGGAGCGTAAGGAAAACATTGTCGTAAATTGCTGTTTTCTGCTAACATTACTGCTGCACCGTGTCAATATGTGATCATTAAGGCGGATAGTGCGTCAATTTTGTAGAGATGGAAATTAAATGAAATATTTTATTTGAAAGCATCGACTTTCCGTTGCCATGCCACGTAAGACTGTCCTCCGTTAATGCCGCTATGTAAGACTGTCCTCCGTTAATGCCGCTATGTAAGACTGTCCTCCGTTAATGCCGCTATGCATTTCACCTTTACATGAGTGGGCTGCGAAGTTAAGGGTTGATCAATTCATTTCGTCGAAACCTTCATTTGAACTTGAACAAGATTGAATGGTTGCAAAGTTAATAGTTATGTGGGAACTTATGGAGAGAATGAAAGTATCATCAATTTAGATTCCATCAGGGGTAGATAAATTGTCACCGGATCTGTGATAATAGGTCCAATACTGATGAACATTCTCTCAACGGTAGTTGCATATGTTAAAAGAGAGAGATATATAGAGACACAGAGAAAGAGAGAGAGAGAGAGAGAGAGAGAGAGAGAGAGAGAGAGAGAGAGAGAGAGAGAGAGAGAGAGAGAGAGAGAGAGAGAGAGAGAGAGAGAGAGAGAGAGAGAGAGAGAGAGAGAGAGAGAGAGAGAGAGAGAGAGAGAGAGAGAGAGAGAGAGAGAGCACAATGTGCACGAGCAGTGCACATAGAGCGGTACCCCTCCATGCATATGACTTGTTCCTTCCGATTCAGACCGGCGCATAAACTAGGACCGGTGACTAGGTTGACGCCACGTCAATCTTCCTCTTGTCGTTATGGGATATCGCTATCAAGTTTTAAGTTAATTTTTCTCCAGGAACATGCTGTAATGCCGGTTGTATATTTGTGCAGTGTTTGAAAACACAGCAAATCACCATGCCAGGGCTATGCTTTCTGTTTCCTTAAGGCTGCTTGAACACCGAGCAGCCACAATAGTACTTGGCAACCCACAATAATTCGTAGGCTTAGCCACGAGACCATGGTCGTGGGCGTAATCTACGGAGTGAAAACACGCTGAGCCAACTATAATAGCCACGAGACCATGGTCGTGGGCGTAATCTACGGAGTGAAAACACGCTGAGCCAACTATAATAGCCACGAGACCATGGTCGTGGGCGTAATCTACGGAGTGAAAACACGCTGAGCCAACTATAATAGCCACGAGACCATGGTCGTGGGCGTAATCTACGGAGTGAAAACACGCTGAGCCAACTATAATAGCCACGAGACCATGGTCGTGGGCGTAATCTACGGAGTGAAAACACGCTGAGCCAACTATAATAGCCACGAGACCATGGTCGTGGGCGTAATCTACGGAGTGAAAACACGCTGAGCCAACTATAATAGCCACGAGACCATGGTCGTGGGCGTAATCTACGGAGTGAAAACACGCTGAGCCAACTATAATAGCCACGAGACCATGGTCGTGGGCGTAATCTACGGAGTGAAAACACGCTGAGCCAACTATAATAGCCACGAGACCATGGTCGTGGGCGTAATCTACGGAGTGAAAACACGCTGAGCCAACTATAATAGCCACGAGACCATGGTCGTGGGCGTAATCTACGGAGTGAAAACACGCTGAGCCAACTATAATAGCCACGAGACCATGGTCGTGGGCGTAATCTACGGAGTGAAAACACGCTGAGCCAACTATAATAGCCACGAGACCATGGTCGTGGGCGTAATCTACGGAGTGAAAACACGCTGAGCCAACTATAATAGCCACGAGACCATGGTCGTGGGCGTAATCTACGGAGTGAAAACACGCTGAGCCAACTATAATAGCCACGAGACCATGGTCGTGGGCGTAATCTACGGAGTGAAAACACGCTGAGCCAACTATAATAGCCACGAGACCATGGTCGTGGGCGTAATCTACGGAGTGAAAACACGCTGAGCCAACTATAATAGCCACGAGACCATGGTCGTGGGCGTAATCTACGGAGTGAAAACACGCTGAGCCAACTATAATAGCCACGAGACCATGGTCGTGGGCGTAATCTACGGAGTGAAAACACGCTGAGCCAACTATAATAGCCACGAGACCATGGTCGTGGGCGTAATCTACGGAGGGAAAACACGCTGAGCCAACTATAATAGCCACGAGACCATGGTCGTGGGCGTAATCTACGGAGTGAAAACACGCTGAGCCAACTATAATAGCCACGAGACCATGGTCGTGGGCGTAATCTACGGAGTGAAAACACGCTGAGCCAACTATAATAGCCACGAGACCATGGTCGTGGGCGTAATCTACGGAGTGAAAACACGCTGAGCCAACTATAATAGCCACGAGACCATGGTCGTGGGCGTAATCTACGGAGTGAAAACACGCTGAGCCAACTATAATAGCCACGAGACCATGGTCGTGGGCGTAATCTACGGAGTGAAAACACGCTGAGCCAACTATAATAGCCACGAGACCATGGTCGTGGGCGTAATCTACGGAGTGAAAACACGCTGAGCCAACTATAATAGCCACGAGACCATGGTCGTGGGCGTAATCTACGGAGTGAAAACACGCTGAGCCAACTATAATAGCCACGAGACCATGGTCGTGGGCGTAATCTACGGAGTGAAAACACGCTGAGCCAACTATAATAGCCACGAGACCATGGTCGTGGGCGTAATCTACGGAGTGAAAACACGCTGAGCCAACTATAATAGCCACGAGACCATGGTCGTGGGCGTAATCTACGGAGTGAAAACACGCTGAGCCAACTATAATAGCCACGAGACCATGGTCGTGGGCGTAATCTACGGAGTGAAAACACGCTGAGCCAACTATAATAGCCACGAGACCATGGTCGTGGGCGTAATCTACGGAGTGAAAACACGCTGAGCCAACTATAATAGCCACGAGACCATGGTCGTGGGCGTAATCTACGGAGTGAAAACACGCTGAGCCAACTATAATAGCCACGAGACCATGGTCGTGGGCGTAATCTACGGAGTGAAAACACGCTGAGCCAACTATAATAGCCACGAGACCATGGTCGTGGGCGTAATCTACGAGAAAAAAAAACTGAGCCAACTATAATAGCAGAGACCATGGTGTGGGGTACTACGGAGTAAAACACGCTGAGCCAACTATAATAGCCACGAGACCATGGTCGTGGGCGTAATCTACGGAGTGAAAACACGCTGAGCCAACTATAATAGCCACGAGACCATGGTCGTGGGCGTAATCTACGGAGTGAAAACACGCTGAGCCAACTATAATAGCCACGAGACCATGGTTGTGGGCGTAATCTACGGAGTGAAAACACGCTGAGCCAACTATAATAGCCACGAGACCATGGTCGTGGGCGTAATCTACGGAGTGAAAACACGCTGAGCCAACTATAATAGCCACGAGACCATGGTGTGGGCGTAATCTACGGAGTGAAAACACGCTGAGCCAACTATAATAGCCACGAGACCATGGTCGTGGGCGTAATCTACGGAGTGAAAACACGCTGAGCCAACTATAATAGCCACGAGACCATGGTCGTGGGCGTAATCTACGGAGTGAAAACACGCTGAGCCAACTATAATAATTCACAGAAGCCACACACGTGCACAATGCTCGAGCCAAATGTGCACTCGAAACACATGCGTTCCCTGGCAAAATGCACGGGACTACTGACACCTCTGACTCCCCCCAAATATATGAAGATGAACAGGTTCACATCTCTCTTGACGCCAACAGATGCATATATTTGTAAATTCGTTCCGCGGATTCACGAGTAGAGCTTTGGAAACAAAACATTTGGTGCTAAAAATGTAAAGGTTGACTAACTAATAAATATGGGGTCCCTCAATATGAACATGATATAAAAATGCAGTCTTGAAAAAGCGGGGGAGGGTGTGTGGCTCGGGCGAATATTTTAGGTGATTTGCCTCCCTCCCAAGAGAGATAGCAGCAAACTTCACCTAGGTGTGAGTCAATGATTCGTGTACCAAGCCACACTGCCAGTGGTGTGTGCGCGCGCATGCCTGTGAAGAGTGACGTGTGAAGTGACGTGTGGAAAGTAAAGTATGGAGAGTGACGTGTGGAGAGTGACATGAGGAGAGTGATGTATGAAGAGTGAATTGTGGAGAGTGACGTGTGAAGAGTGACGTGTGGGGAGTGACGTGTGACGAGTGGCGTGTGAAGAGTGGTGTGTTAAGAGTGACGTGTGGAGAATAACGTGTGAATAGTGACGTGTGGAGAGCGGCGTATGGAGAGTGGCATGTGAAGAGTGACGTCAGGAGAGTGACGTGTGGAGAGCAACGTGTGGAGAGTGACGTGTGGAGAGTGAGGTGTATAGAGTGAGGTGCAGAAAGTGACGTGTAAAGAGTGACGTGTGAAGAGTGGCGTGTGGAGAGTGACGTGTGGAGAGTGGCGTGTGGATAGTGACTTGTGGAGAGTGACGTGTGGAGAGTGACGTGTGGAGAGTGACGTGTGGAGAGTGACGTGTGGAGAGTGACGTGTGGAGAGTGACGTGTGGAAAGTGACGTGTGGATAGTGACGTCAGGAGAGTGACGTGCGATGAGTGACGTGTGGAGAGTGACGTGTGGAGAGTGAGGTGTGGAGAGTGACGTGTGGAGAGTGACGTGTGGATAGTGACTTGTGGAGAGTGACGTGTGGAGAGTGACGTGTGAAGAGTGACGTGTGGAGAGTGACATGTGCGGGCAGCACTGCTCTCAGCTGAGGAAACTGCCCGTCGCCGCATCAGCAACATGGCCGCGATACGGATCTGACTGATGCGGCACGTGCGGCGGCGGCTCGAGGGGGGCTGCCGACCGGCTGTCGGACTAATTATCGACTGGTACCCGACAGGCCAGCTCGTTACCCCCGCGGCCGCCGCCGCCGCCTCCGGTACAGACCTCCGGCAATTAGTGCTGTTGCCGCGAGCCCGCCGAGATCGTGCGATGTGTCATCGGCTGACGGATCGCGGCCGGGTCCGCCCCGTCTTGACGTATGAGCAGGTCTGCGGTGTCGGCCCGACGAGACTGACTGCTGCTGGGATCCACTCGTGTTGGATCTGACTATTGCTCGGATCTGCTGGTGTCGGATCTGACTGCTGCTCGGATCTGCTCGTGTCGGATCTGACTGTTGCTCGGATCCGCTGGTGTTATATCTGACTGCTGCTCGGATCTGTTCGTTTCGGATCTGACCGTTGCTCGGATCCGCTAGTGTTGGATCTGACTGCTGCTCGGATCTGCTCGTGTCAGATCTGGTTATTGTTCGCATCTACTTGTTCTGCTTGATCGGTTGATTGCTGATCTGTTGGTCTGCTTGATCTGCTTGCTCTGACCGCTGCTGGAACCTACGCGTGAGGAGTGACCGACATATCGTCCGTGGACCCCAGCTCGTTGAACAAGCTTCAGCTTCATCTTAGAATGTACCAACCACGCATTTGGCTAAAAGTTAACGAAAGTTAATCCCCACTCCAGGGAAACGGCGACAAGTCCTCATGCTATAGGCAATACCGCGACCTCCTGGTGAACTATCAAAGTACACCCGACAATGGCGACGGCGCTAATCGTTTTCCGATGTATTTTCCGACAGCTGGTATTAGCGTTCTGGAAAAAGTTGGAACGTGAAGCGAGATAAGTCCAGCGTGAATGCTGGCAGCTGCCCAATTCCGGGCAGAGATAATCTGCGTTATTAACTCGGTGTATATGTCCTCCGCGAGAGGCGGCCGTCTCCCTTGGCTCGGCATCACGCGCCGGCCGGTGTCAGTCGGCTTCCGCTCGACTGGGGGGCCAACCCGGCCAGCGCAGGCGGCGCGGATGCCACGGCTGCCACCGACATGGTGTCATCACTCGGCTGGCAGCGCCACACGCCCCGCCGCCGCATCACATGACCTGTCTGTCACCCGTGCCTGCGGCGGCGGCGGCGGCGGCGCACCAATCTGCGCGCCGCCGTCCGCCGCGCCGACGGCTGGCATCTGGATATCTGATCGGTCGCTGACGGTGTCGGCAGTACGACGCAGCGAGCCGCCAACCAGCCGTCCGTGCGGCCCGCGCCACGGCGGCGCGCCGTCAGACCGTCAGACCGGGGTGCGGGTGGGTGGTCGTGCGCCCGGACGGCTGCATAACGTATGCCTAGGATATGGCTGGATACCCAGGTTGTAGCTGGATACCCAGGCGATGACTGGATACCTGGGTGATGACTGAATACCTAGGTGATGACTGGATACCCATGTGGTGGCTCGATACCCGGGTGATGGCTGGATACCCAGGTGATGGCTGGATACCCGGGTGATGACTGAATACCTAGGTGATGGATGCATAGTGCATACCCAGATGATGACTGAACCTCTAGGCGGTGGAGAGCCGGCCAGATACCACTAGCAACGTCGGGTGCACGGAGTACCGGAGATCGGAGTGCAGTGGCACTACACGGTCGTGCTCGCACCGTGGATCACCGTCGGGTGCACGGAGTACCGGAGCATGGGTGCCTCGCACGCCTCTTCCACACGTACAATACTTATGTGACGTGTGACCCTAATAACCATCGATCGATGACCAATTAACTGTCGGTACATCGATGGCAGAACCTCCGCGTGACACCCCGGCGCTCTCCATTATCGTTGCGCCCGCGCACCGATAGTCCGACACCGTTCTCCCTCTTTGTAGCCGAGTCAAATTGATTCCACCGGGTGTATTGGTTTTCCCGATGAGCGGTGCGATAAAAAGCACCGGCCTGGTGTGGAGAAGCCGGCAAATGTTGGCCAGGCCAGCCCGCCAGGGTCCGGCCGCGGCTCTCACCACTCTGTCAAAGTGGCCGGCGGTGGTCGAGTGGGCGGCCAAATCTGCCCCTCGTCTGGCGCGCATGGTCGTCATTTAAAGCCGAGATGGCCGACCAAGAGGTTCCATTGGGAGCCGGCCGGACCGGTCATAACTCGGCGCCAGACGGACGCGCGTCATAACTCGCCAGAGGACGTCTCACGACCACATGTGTGTCGCCGTCCAGCACAGCCTCCCGGACATGCTCGCCACTAGATGTACGACTCCGTCCAGCACAGCCTCCCGGACATGCTCGCCACCAGATGTACGACTCCTTTCAGTACAGCCTCCCGGACACTGTCGCGCACCATTTGACCAAAGTGGCGCTGGACCTGGGAGTACGAAGGACCGTCTTGGACACGGATGAAACACGGAGTCCATCTGTTGGATAACTCTTTATCCCGTGGAACGGAAGCTCCTCATGTCTGGCTATGGCACAATTGGTTCAGGTTTCCTAATTAATTGCTTGGGCGGTATGAACATGTTTCATATCTTTTAGAAATCGTTTGGAGATGAAGGACGTCTTCTAAAAGATGGGGAGGAAAGGTACTTAGATTCAGGAACCGTTCGACAAGTACTCGTCAAGTTTGCATTTGATTTGCTTATATATCATCACTTGTGGACATTTTTAGCACCCGGACCTTCAATTACCTCAAAGCTACCTATAGCGAACTCAGACGCAGTATCCAGAAGCCTGTTGAACTTGATATTTTTGTTCATCACTCCAATGCACCTTTTTAACATTTGTATATCTACAGCTGACACGCATGCGACAAGAACTGTTTGCTATGCCAACGTTTTGCAGATGCAATCTGTTTAATATTGCAGCCAACTGGCTACATTTAGCAATTGCAACGTGATCTTCGACGTCAGATGGCATAGAGAGCAAACTGACACTCAGTGTCTGTCTTTCCTTTCTTTAGCGTTTCATTAACTTTTAATGTGTAATACAATATTTTCATGCAACAGTTGATGCAATCGGCCACCGATGATCTGGGCATTAAACATAGATGTGGTTCCTATTTTTCTGCCAATCGAAAATGCAGCTGATCACCGATACGGAAGGGCATCACAGACTGAGCCGGGCACTGATGTAATTCACCCCTGAAAAATATAGTGGATGAATCAGCCGGCGAAGCATTTCGCCCCCACTGAGCGGTGCCGGCCGAGCTGATGATGCTGACCGACGAGATGTCAGCGTCGTCGGCACGCTGTCAAAACAACGCGAGCGCTCTGCTGGTCCTTCTGTCCTGATATACTGACAAGCCGGCTGATGACCCCCCCCCCATGTAGTCGTCCTACACCCCTTGTGCCGATTGCGAAGTCGATTCAGGCCACCCAAGCATAAAGGAGGGGAGACCGCGCCGATCTTCCGTCTAACATTTTCACGCTGATCTTTGTGTCAGACGTCATTATCCGTGCTGTATGGCTCAGTGGCACAGGGCTGTGTGGCTCCGTAACTCAAGGCTGTATAGCTCCGCGACACAGCACTGTATGGCTCCGCGACACAGCCCTGTATGGCTCCGCGACTCAGCGCTGTATAGCTCCGCGGCACAGCGCTGTATATGGCTCCGTGACACAGTGCTGTATAGCTACGTGGCACAACGCTGATGGCTATGTGACACACCGCTGTATGGCTCAGTGACACACGGCTGTGTGGCTCTGCGACACAGCGCTGTATGGCTCTGTGACACCACGCTGTATGGCTCCGCGACACAGCGTACCGAGTCTCGGACATTGTGTCGGTGTCGGTATCGGTGTCTCGCGGCTATTGTGTCGGTGTCGGCGTTGGTGTCGGCGTTGGTGTCGGTGTCGGTGTCGGCGTTGGTGTCGATGTCGGTGTCGGTGTCGGTGTCGGTGTCGGTGTCGGTGTCGGTGTCGGTGTCGGTGTCGGTGTCGGTGTCGGTGTCGGTGTCGGTGTCGGTGTCGGCGTCGGCGTCGGCGTCGGCGTCGGCGTCGGCGTCGGCGTCGGCGTCGGCGTCGGCGTCGGCGTCGGCGTCGGCGTCGGCGTCGGCGTCGGCGTCGGCGTCGGCGTCGGCGTCGGTGTCGGTGTCGGTGTCGATGTCGATGTCGATGTCGATGTCGATGTCGATGTCGATGTCGATGTCGATGTCGATGTCTCGCGGCCATTGTGTCGACGGGAATGGCTCGCCATCGGCAGCGTTGCGCCCCGCAGTCGACTGCTAGACATAGCGCCGATGGCGCCGCTATCTCCGTCCAGTTCATTAAGTCATGTGGCTTTGGCACATGCCACAGACAGCGTAAAACACGCTAGTGGCGGGGTCGGGGCGGGGCCTGCTGCCGCCGCAGCCCTCAATGTACGGGCGGGGGGGGGGGGGGAGGCCTGCTGCCGCCGCCGCAGTAGCTCAGTGTGGCGGGGGCGGGGCGGGGAGGCCTGCTGCCGCCGCGCAGCCAGTGTGGGGGGTCTGCCCCGCCGCAGCTCAATGTGACGGGGACGGGGCGGGGAGGGGAGGCCTGCTGCCGCCGACGCAGCTCAGTGTGGCGGGGAGGCCTGCTGCCGCCGCCGCAGTAGCTCAGTGTGGCGGGGACGGGGCGGGGAGGCCTGCTGCCGCCGCCGCAGTAGCTCAGGGGGGGGCGGGGAGGCCTGCTGCCGCCGCGCAGTACTCAGTGTGGCGGGGACGGGGCGGGGAGGCCTGCTGCCGGGGGGGGGGAGCTGTGCCGCCGCCGCAGCTCAGTGTGGCGGGACGGGGGGGGGGGGGCCTGCTGCCGCCGCCGCAGTAGCTCAGTGTGGCGGGGACGGGGCGGGGAGGCCTGCTGCCGCCGCCGCATAGCTCAGTGTGGCGGGGACGGGGCGGGGAGGCCTGCGCCGCCGCCGCAGTAGCTCAGTGTGGCGGGGACGGGGCGGGGGCGGGGACGGGGCGGGAGGCCTGCTGCCGCCGCCGCAGTAGCTCAGTGTGGCGGGGTCGGGGCGGGGCTGCCGCCGCCGAGTAGCGGAGGGGGGGGGGAGGCCTGCTGCCGCCGCCGCAGTAGCTCAGTGTGGCGGGGTCGGGGCGGGGAGGCCTGCTGCCGCCGCCGCAGTAGCTCAGTGTGGCGGGGTCGGGGCGGGGCGGGGACGGGGCGGGGAGGCCTGCTGCCGCCGCCGCAGTAGCTCAGTGTGGCGGGGTCGGGGAGGGGAGGCCTGCTGCCGCCGACGCAGCTCAGTGTGGCGGGGAGGCCTGCTGCCGCCGCCGCAGTAGCTCAGTGTGGCGGGGACGGGGCGGGAGGCCTGCTGCCGCCGTCGGCCTCGGCACCCAGCCGGCAGTGGGGGGACGTCCACCCAGCGCTTCCTCGACCGATGGCCCCGGCAGAGGTCTGCACCCAGTTGGCAGCGTCGGAGACGGTGGCGCTCCGTCGGCAGCGACGCGCCGGCCGGACCGACCCGGTCGGCTGTTGCCAGGTCGGCGGAGACGCTCGCTCGCTCGTGCCGCCGGCGACATCGCGGAACACGGCACGCCGCTGATCGCCCGACACGGCTGCTTTTAGGCGGATGAGGCGACGCAGACACGGACAAGTGGCTGGTGCTGCAGTCTGCTGGCTTGGACGCGCCACACGCGTCGCAGCACACTTGCGTCTGTCACCCCACGGGTGCTGCAGTCTGCCGGCTTGGACGCGCCACACGCGTCGCAGCACCCCCCCTTCTTTTCTCCCCCCACGGCTGCTGCCGTCTTCCGGTTTGCCCCCCCCCCCCCGCCCCCCCACCCCCCCTCTTCTCCCCCCCCGGGTGTTGGGGTTTCCGGCTGGACGCGCCCCCCGCGCCCCCGCCCCCCCGCGTCTTTCCCCCCACGGGTGGTGCAGTCTGCTGGCTTGGACGCGCCACACGCGTCGCAGCACACTTGCGTCTGTCACCCCACGGGTGTTGGCAGCACTCTGCTGCCAATGTGTCTGCTGATGGAAAAGTCGAAGCAATTCAGTTCGGGTCAGCTTGTCTCGGCCTGTGTCCTGCAGAGAAGCTGAGACGGTCCTAACAGATGTACGAACCTCAGGAGGCCACGGGGAAAGAATGCAGTTATGAATTCCAAAAGAGATTCCCCCGCCCACTTAGATTAGTGTCCCAACTCCCAACTCCCCAACTCCGGGCTAAGCGAAGCACCATTGTTGTAGGGTATACCTCCAACTAGGCCAGACAGTGTTTGTCCAATGTGCAATCGCTTTGATGGTTCGATTCGATTTGGTTTCATGACTTCCGTTCGATCGAGCCAGACCAATATCGCCGATGGCCCGGCCGGTCGCTGTTGATCTGCACGCTCGATTGGCCCTGGCGCCCTTGGCATGACGACCTGACCCATTGATCTCCGAAGAGGCCGCTCAGACTGAGCTCCGGCGGTCTCCGCCACCGGAGGTTCTCTCCAGAGTCTGACAACGTCCGCCTTGCCCCAAACGACAGCCTTGCGCCAAACGGGCGCGGGATGATGCAACTCTGGTCGCATTGCAGCTGCAGTGGGAGCGGGCCTGAGGCTGACACGATGGATGTGGCTCGGGCGGAAACACTGGCCGCGTTTGACTGCCCCGGACCGGGGAGTGTGAGCCTCGACTGGTCTGGCAGGGACGGCCAATGGTCCGGCAGACAGCTACCAGCACCCCCGCAGCTGGTGGCAGGCTAGCACCCAGCCGTTTACAGTCTGACACCCTCGCAGCTGGTGGAAGGCTAGCACCCAGCCGTCTACAGTCTGACACCCTCCCAGCTGGTGAAAGGCTAACACCCAGCCGTCTGTAATCTGACACCCCCACAGCTGGTGGCAGGCTAGCACCCAGCCGTCTATCGTCTGACACCCCGCAGCTGGTGGTGGGCTAACACCCAGCCATCCACAGTCTGACAATCTAGCAGCTGGTGGCAGGCTAGCACCCAGCCGTCTACAGTCTGACACCCTCGCAGCTGGTGGAAGGCTAGCACCCAGCCGTCTACAGTCTGACACCCTCCCAGCTGGTGGAAGGCTAACACCCAGCCGTCTGCAATCTGACACCCCCACAGCTGGTGGCAGGCTAGTACCCAGCCGTCTACAGTCTGACACCCTCGCAACTGGTAGAAGGCTAACACCCAGCCGTCTGCAATTTGATACCCCCACAGCTGGTGGCAGGCTAGCACCCAGCCGTCTATCGTCTGACACCCCGCAGCTGGTGGTGGGCTAACACCCAGCCATCCACAGTCTGACACATCTAGCAGCTGGTGGCAGGCTAGCACCCAGCCGTCTACAGTCTGACAACCCGGCAGCTGGTGATATGCAGTCTAACTTTATAACTGCTGATCTACAGTCTGAAGCTGTAGCTGCTGGTATGCAGTCTAACTTCCATACCTGCTAGTCTACAGTCTGACACCCACAACTAGCATATCATGGTCTGGTACCCACAGATAATGGCCCACGGTCTGATATCCACAGCTGGTGGCTTACGGTCTGCTACCCACAGCTAGTGGCCCACGGTCTGGTACCCACAGCTGGTGGCCCACAGTCTGGTACCCACAGCTGGTGGCCCACGGTCTGGTACCCACAGCTGGTGGCCTACAGTCTGGTACCCACAGCTGCTGATCTACAGTGGTCTACAGTGGTCTACACCCACATCTGGTGGCTTACGGTCTGCTACCCACAGCTAGTGGCCCACGGTCTGGTACCCACAGCTGGTGGCCCACAGTCTGGTACCCACAGCTGGTGGCCCACGGTCTGGTACCCACAGCTGGTGGCCTACAGTCTGGTACCCACAGCTGCTGATCTACAGTGGTCTACAGTGGTCTACACCCACATCTGGTGGCTTACGGTCTGGTACCCACAGCTGGTGGCCCACAGTCTGGTACCCATAGCTGGTGGCCCACAGTCTGGTACCCACAGCTGGTGGCCCACGGTCTGGTACCCACAGCTAGTGGCCTACAGTCTGGTACCCACAGCTGCTGGTCCACGGTCTGGTGCCCACAACTGCTGGTCCACGGTCTGGTACCCACAGCTGGTGGCCCACAGTCTGGTACCCACAGCTGGTGGCCCACGGTCTGGTACCCACAGCTGCTGACCCACGGTCTGGCGACCCCACTGTAGTCAGCTGAACCCACATATTTCGTCATAATTTTTGTTAACAGAATCAATACCAGCTAGTTTCCCCAGCCAGACCTCCAGAAACGTGAACTGTGACCAGGAGCAAGGAGTGGCTTCCGCCCTGTGCTGCGGACACAATCTAATTAATGAGCGCTTTCTATGTTCGACTTATCGCCTCTGAGCGTTTTTCATCCTGTATCTTTCCTCACAACGGTTCCAAAATACTACACGCCTTCCTAACACAGCGCTGAGTGCCTACCGACCGAAGGAATAATTTCACTACGCATGCATGCGTGGTTCTCTCCCGCTAAGGTTACTATACTTTGGTCAGTTTGCAGCCTTGTGTCAGGCAAAATTACGCGATGGGAGGATAACGCCCTCCTATTTTGTACAGCGAGGAACGCGTCAAAATGTTGTGTGGAACGCGTCCTTAGCTGACGGGCTTCGTACTTCGTGGTGGAGATGGGTTTGGATAGAGAGAAGCAGACTGCATATATCAAAGCACAATTTTAAATGTTCATTTAAATGAACAAGGCTTCATATTTTCAAGTATTCCATTGCATTGTATAGGTCAGCCGGATATTTATGACGACAAACACAGTCCAACTAAATGAACTACAATTGTCTCCAATACGCTTATTGCATCGAAATTGTCTGATGTGATTTCGATGACAAAAGAGGCTCAACAAGTCGATTGATGATTGCAGTCAAGAGTGAGAATGCCAAGCTCTCTCGGAACACTGCCTACCAGCCAATCCTTGGTCAATTCGTGTTGTATTAACCCTCTTCGCTGTCGGTATCCTGGTCGACCAGAATTGTCCCCCAAGCGGCCAATTTAAATTGCATAAACGGGTACTATGCTGCATTGTCCGCATATTTTTGGCTGTGGATATTAGCTGGATATTATTGTGGATATTGGCCGGCTGCGGATGGAATGGAATGCAGCGGTCATCAATCTTGCATTACTGTAATACAACCGTTGTGGAATGCAATTAAGTATTTCTGCCACCTGACGTGCCACCATAATCAATAGTCCCTGAATGTGCTGTCAATCCAACGCGCTGTTAGCCACACCCATCGGCAGCAGTTGGAGATCGGCACGTAGTGGCTCGTGCTGCCGTCTCCGTACAGTACCCGTGGGCAATGGGCATGCGCAGCATCGAGAAGGTCACACTGGAGTGGGTGAGCGTCCCTGACTCTCCTGCTCCGGACCGCACGCACCCCTGCGATGACATCCATGGGAACACTAGGGCCCATGCAATTCAGACCATAATCAGAAACAATACAACTGGCTGGACATACAATTACCATCTTCCAGATTGGTGCCGATCAGTGACACTATATTGCTACTTGGATGGGCGCCATGTGATAAATGATGTCGATGCGCCCTCCAGCCCAAATAACTAACTAACTAACAAATGCTGTCCGCAGCAGTAATAAGTAGATGCAAGTAGCATGGAGGTCGGAAGCAGCTTATTCAAATGAGTTGCTGCTGAGCCGCCTATAATTCCTCCCACCATGCTTTCATCGTTCTTGAGTAGAGCAAATGCACATTTGGAACAGGGTGACAAGGAAACAATCCCAGCGCTGCGAGAAGGTACGAGTAGTGACATCAGCAGTACATCAATACAAGCGGTAGCATCGGCAGTATATCAACAAGAGCAGTGATATCAACAGTACATCAACAAGAGCAGTTATATCAACAGTATATTAATATGAACAGCAATATCAACAGTGCAGGAATACGAGCAGTACCGTCTACAATGCATCAATACGAGCAGTTTCATAGACAACACATCAATGCAAGCAATATCATGTGCAGTAGATCCATAACTTTCGCTTCTCTGTGTGGAGCATCACAAACAATGACACAGAAGCTGAACACAGTCAGGTAGTGACGTCACAGGCGATGATGGAGGCAGTCCACTTACGCTATATATTCCGACCGGATGCATGACAAGCCGCCGAGTCGTCTCACTATTACACCCGTATACCACACGAGCCTGCCAGCTAGTCTGCCCTGTACCACACCAACCCTGCGGGCCTGCTAGCTAGTCTGTATCGCCTCACACCAACCCTGCGGGCCAGCCAGCTAGTCTGTACCGCCCCATACCAACCCTGCGGGCCAGCCAGCTAGTCTGTACCGCCCCATACCAACCATGTGGGACTGCCAGCTAGTCTGCACTGTATGTACCACACCAACCCTGTGGATCTGCCAGCTAGTCTGTACTGTATGTACCACACCAACCCTGTGGATCTGCCAGCTAGTCTGTACTGTATGTACCACACCAACCCTGTGGATCTGCCAGCTGGTCTGTACTGTATGTACCACACCAACCCCGTGGATCTGCTCGCTGGTCTGTACTGCACCATACCAACCATGTGGGCCTGCCAGCTAGTCTGTACCGCTTCACACCAACCCCGTGGATCTGCCAGCTGGTCTGTACTGCACCATGCCAACCCTGTGAACCTGCCAGCTGGTCTGTACTGCACCATAACAACCCTGTGGGGCGGCTATCTGTGTGTGTGAGTGTGTGCATAATACGTGCGTGTCCCAGGGACCAGCCCAGATGCGCGTCAGCTGTGGTTCCGGACGTGGTGAGTGGCGTGATGGCGAGAAGGGCTGGCTGGCGGACCACCTCGGATGTCGCATACATCAGTTGGTGGAGGGAAGGGGCTGGCAGGCCCCTAAGATGCCACATGTCAACCCCAGTCGCCTGGTGAGCCGTACCGGGCGATACGTGTGCCAACTGGAGGTGCCTGGTGGGCCACCTCGGAAGCCACGTGTACCATCCAGTGGCGGGGAGGGCGGGCGCCTGGTGGGCCACCTCGGGAACCACGTATACCAGTCAGTGGCGGGGGAGGGCGGGCACCTGGTGGGCCACCTCGGGAACCACGTATACCAGTCAGTGGCGGGGGAGGGCGGGCGCCTGGTGGGCCACCTCGGGAACCATGTGTACCAGCCAGTGGCGGGGAGGGCGGACGCCTGGTGGGCCACCTCGGGAACCACGTATACCAGTCAGTGGCGGGGAGGGCGGGCGCCTGTTGGGCCACCTCGGAAGCCACGTATACCAGCCAGTGGCGGGGAGGGCGGGCGCCTGGTGGGCCACCTCGGGAACCACGTATACCAGTCAGTGGCGGGGAGGGCGGGCACCTGGTGGGCCACCTCGGGAACCACGTATACCAGCCAGTGGCGGGGGAGGGCGGACGCCTGGTGGGCCACCTCGGGAACCACGTATACCAGTCAGTGGCGGGGAGGGCGGGCACCTGGTGGGCCACCTCGGGAACCACGTATACCAGTCAGTGGCGGGGGAGGGCGGGCACCTGGTGGGCCACCTCGGGAACCATGTGTACCAGCCAGTGGCGGGGAGGGCGGACGCCTGGTGGGCCACCTCGGGAACCACGTATACCAGTCAGTGGCGGGGAGGGCGGGCGCCTGGTGGGCCACCTCGGGAACCACGTATACCAGTCAGTGGCGGGGAGGGCGGGCACCTGGTGGGCCACCTCGGGAACCACGTATACCAGTCAGTGGCGGGGAGGGCGGGCACCTGGTGGGCCACCTCGGGAACCACGTATACCAGCCAGTGGCGGGGGAGGGCGGGCGCCTGGTGGGCCACCTCGGGAACCACGTATACCAGTCAGTGGCGGGGAGGGCGGGCGCCTGTTGGGCCACCTCGGAAGCCACGTATACCAGCCAGTGGCGGGGAGGGCGGGCGCCTGGTGGGCCACCTCGGGAACCACGTATACCAGTCAGTGGCGGGGAGGGCGGGCACCTGGTGGGCCACCTCGGGAACCACGTATACCAGTCAGTGGCGGGGGAGGGCGGGCGCCTGGTGGGCCACCTCGGGAACCACGTATACCAGTCAGTGGCGGGGGAGGGCGGGCGCCTGGTGGGCCACCTCGGGAACCACGTATACCAGTCAGTGGCGGGGGAGGGCGGGCGCCTGGTGGGCTACCTCGGGAACCATGTGTACCAGCCAGTGGCGGGGGAGGGCGGGCACCTGGTGGGCCACCTCGGGAACCACGTATACCAGTCAGTGGCGGGGGAGGGTGGGCGCCTGGTGGGCCACCTCGGGAGCCACGTGGTCCAGTCGGTAGACCCTCCGCCGGACCGGCACCGGCCAGCTGCGCCGCTGGACTTCCGGTGCCGGCCGGCTTTAGCCATCGATTGTGGCGGCGGCGCTCTGTTTGAGCGGCCTCCAGCCGGTCTGCAGGCGGCGAGGGCAGCCCTGGATCGGCCTGTCTCCGGGCAAGGTCGATGGGACGACGGGGCGTGACCGCAGCAGCCGCCCTGGCAGCGCGCCAGCGCCGCGGCGACTCGTTTGGCAATCGTCGGCACAACCCGTACCTCGGCACCGCGCTAACACCGTGTCTCGAACACGTCATAGAACAATGTCGACACTCTGTTGGAGCTGTGGTGTGTCGCTCACTCGGTGCGAGGCGGTGCTGGGGAAGCAAGCGAGTGGTGAAAAGGTACGAGCTCGCTGGTACTGCCGAGTACTGCAAGCGGCCGACGCTGCCCGGCCGCGGAGTGGTGCTAACTGGCCGGTGGACGGGCGGTAATCTCGCGGAAGTACTAGTCGAGCCGGCTGTGTGTGTTCGCAGCGCGTCGGTCGGAATCCCTTCATTCTCCGCGTCATCAATAATATCTATTTTCGCTTGCCCACTGTCGGCAGGCTCCCTTCCACTTCCCAATTACTGCTGCACTTCCGATCACCTGTGGTATGTATGTGTGTATGTGTATGTGCATGTGCGCGTGTGACTTGCCCGGCGTCGGCTCTGGCTCTGGCCGTGCGCCGGGCCGCAGCCGAAGCCACTGTGGCCGACAGGTGAGACAGCGTGCACGTGACGTCACGCTCCGGGGCGCAGAAGGGGACCGCGCGGATAAACAGGGGGCTAATGAGTAGGAGCGCGGCCGGCGGACGATCGATGGCTCGGTCAAGTGGAACGGCCTCGGTACAGACGCATTTCCGTTGCGTTTTGAGTGACGAACTGCGGCACGGAAACCGTCCGCACGAACTCCGCTTGTGATAAAAACAATGGCGTGACAAGAGTTGCATTCTGCTTCCGGTCACGGCGGTATTGCCGCGTTTGAAGGTGCGATCTGTTCTACCTTTGAATCCCGCCATTTTGAAGACTGCCCTTGTTCTATGACCGCGAGTCTGCTTCTCAGTAGGCACGTTTAGCTTCCCTGGATCGTGGTGATTTTGGTGACCGTGCTGTTAACCGGTCGCGGTGGCGAGCTGCAAAGTAATGGTGTCATCTGCCGATAGTGTTGGTGGTAGTACTGGTGAGAAAAGCGCGGCAGGCGGTAGTGGCGGTAGTCATGCTGCTGGTAGGCTAAAAAAACGACAGGCGACATCGTTATCTAAGTGAGTAGCGAGTGGTTTTGCTGAACTGGTGGGATAGCGAGTTGTGTCGTCGAACTGGTGGGATAGCGGGTAGTGTTGCTGGCTGTGAGGGGCGCGCGTATTATTTCGATGGGGAGGGAGGTAGCTGCTGTATTGCTGGTGGGGTGGCAGGTGCTGCAGGTGTTGGTGAAATGACAGGTGCTGGTGTTAGTGGCCAAACAGATGAGGTGGCGGTTTCGTTGGTGACGAGGCAGATGGCTGTGCTGGTGACGAGGCAGGTGGTTGTGCTGGTGACAAGGTAGGTGGTTGTGTTGGTGACGAGGTAGGAGGTTGTGTTGATGACGAGGCAGGTGGCTGTGTTGGTGACGAGGCAGGTGGCTGTGTTGGTGACGAAGCAGGAGGTTGTGTTGGTGACGAGGCAGGTGGCTGTGTTGGTGACGAGGCAGGTGGCTGTGTTGGTGACGAAGCAGGAGGTTGTGTTGGTGACGAAGCAGGAGGTTGTGTTGGTGACGAGGCAGGTGCATGTGTTCGTGATGACTGGCGAAGTCACTGAGTACGAGTGAGTGCGAATGTTGGTGGTGAGGTAACCTATCGCTTATTCGAGTGGTGTGGACAACTAGACATAGCAACAGCAGCCCCAATAGCAGGCAATAGTAGTGCGTGTGCTTGGCTGCTATTCGGCAGACGCAGGGTCTTCCATAATATGGTAGCTGCGGGGACATCGACCCTTCAGTCGGAGCCGCGGCCCTCGCAGCTCTTTGACGTCTCCCGTTGCTTTAGCACTACTGCAGAGACCGAAGTTAGTTGGTCAGGGATTATGGCCCCCAGTGGCCAATGGACGCGACAGTAAAAATCTCTTAGAGATCCCGAGCAGACATCACTGCTGATTGCAAGGCAGCAGCCAGCGGTTTTCTCTGGCTGGCTGATGATCTAATTCCCGACAATTTTCTTCACAACCTTGTGGTCTCATACCTTCTGACTACCTCGCGGGACGTACAAGGACCCAAGTTTCTCCCTCACTCCAGCTCAGTGCTTGCGAAATGAGAGACGTTTTAATGTTTGGACCAGCCTTTGAGAGATTGGCGGAGCGAGTTTACTCCTTCATAAACGCTCCTGCTATACCAAAAACTCCTTCCATCCGCCTGTGGCTTCCATTGTTTCTATGACAACGAATCCTGGCTCTTTTCAGCTGAAGCAAACAACATGACACGGAACACGGCGCTATAATGACCATTCAGTTCGATCCGACGAGTAACATAACCTATCATGGCACGGCGGCTTCCTCTGTGTACAGTTGTTCCAATAGGCACTGTCGGGCCATCCCTTCTGTCGCAATGATGTTTATGGTGTTGTGTTGAGTGCATCATAAGTGTTTTCACGGACGGTGCATGTACATTTATACCAAACATGCATTTTAAATGCAATATATAGCTTTGAAATGTGAGTTAAATACTGCAGGAAATGTAAATTTTGTTCATTGGTAAGCTTTGGAATACTCACCATCGACAGTACTAATTTATTGATTCCGAAAGACTTAAAGCCTCTCGCTTATGCTCGCTTACGCTGGCTAGCTGATACTCACGAAATGCTCGCTTACGCTTGCTAGCTGATACTCACGAAATCACGGACCGTAGCGTCAATTTTGTTTGTATACTGGAAATCAATGCAATTCCTCGTTGAGTCATGCACATTGCAACGAGCGTGTAAAACTTCATGTCGATGATTGCAGATCCCTTCCACAGGAAGTGATGGAAGATGAAAACTCATCTTGATTAGTACTCGTAAGACTCGTGCACATTATAGGTACGTGTTTATCAACCTGTAATTGTAAAAGTCAACTCATACAGGGGTATACGGACTCTAACTGTTGGCTGCCATCAATGACAGGGCGATACATGTGTTATGATGTGCCAGGTGATTGTATTCCACACGTCTGGTTAGTTTTTGTGTGAAGTACTGCCCGCCAACACGTCAGTACTGCCACAAATACCCAGGCTACCCGCTGCCGAATGATAGCTGTTGCGATGAACCAGATGATTATATTCCACACGTCTAGTTAGTTTTTGTGTGAAGTGAAGTAGTGCCGCCAACGCGCCAGTACTGCAACAAATACCCAGGCTATTTTTGTGTGAACTGCTGCCAACGCATCAGTACTGCCACAAATACTCAGGCTACCCGCTGCCACATGGTAGCTGTTTCGATGTGCCAGATGACTGTATCCCACACGTCTGGTTTGTTTTTGTGTGAAGTTAAGTACTGCCGCCAATGCGTCAGTGCTGCCACAAATACCAGGCTATCCGCTGCCACATGATAGCTGTTGCGGTGGCGTGCGAAGCTGAACAGCGGCGACCATTTAACTCAGGTGCGTCCATCAGGCGGAAATGCTTCGAAAAACGTAACTCCATCTGCCCTGAACCCGAACAACCCCATCTGCCCTGAACCCGAAAAACCCCATCTGCCCTGAACCAATTCAAACCCACACAAGCACGGGTAAGCACGCGTGTGTTATAGAGGGTGACATGTATTGTATTTTGCGTTGAAGATTAACGGTCAACTGTCAAAAGAGAAACTCGGCGTGGCAAAGTGGAATAACCAACGCAAATTTAACTGAGGGTTGCCGTGTTCGTATTGCCGCGCTGTCAGCTGGCGTCGCAGCTGCCATGCCCGGAATACTACGTTCTTTACACATAGACGAACACCATTTCAAGCATGCTGATGGGTTTTCTGATGCAATTGTGTATAAACTAACATAAATAAATGCATAATGTGTGTGACCAAACCATCCAAAAATGGTCTCATTGGTAGTTACCAAAATGCATTTATGCTGCTTCAGCTGAAATGACGTGCTAGGAAGTTGAAACAGGCGCAACGATTATTGTTGAAGCGTGGCACTACTTTTTCGAGTACAGCCGAGGTCACCGTAGCCTAAGCACAGAGGATGGATGCAATTCGAGAACGGCGGCGCCTAAGTACGGCTGCGAACTTGGAGTTGTTCCGTTTACTGGTCATTTTCCGAGCCATCAGGTAGCACTTGCACATTGCTTGGCCGCACCGTGGCCAGGAATGTGAGCTCGTTACCGGTCAGTGCACCCGAGGCTGTTCGGTGTCACATGTGACTGACGTTCACAACTGCCCGCCCACACACGGCAGCTAGGTGCGCTGCTGTGTCACTAACGTTATTCACAACTGCCCGCCCACACACGGCAGCTAGGTGCGCTGCTGTGTCGTTATTGCTGCCACAGCCAGGCCATTGGGAGCTATTTTATTGTCACAACGCCGATAAATGCGAACACCGTGGGCGCTGGCGATGGTCGGATCTCTTCAGTTTACCGACCACAGATGGCGTGCTACACAAAACCCACCCGACTAATTATCCAATTACCGACGGCACCCGATGACGGCCGGGTTCGGCGCGACTTCGGACGGCCATTTCCGACAGCGATAATGCAGTCCGGCGTCATCACTGTCGGCCGATGAGTGAGCCGCTTAGCGCTGCCGCTGGGCGGGCCGCCGCCTGTCTGACGTCAGCCGGCTGTCGACTGACGACCGTGACGTCACCGGCTCCGCTTTAGAGCGGCACAGCGGCCGGATTCCGACGATCAATGGATCAATGGGGTTTTCGCCCGGAGGCCGACGGCCAGCTAGAGTGGGCTGATGAGTCACCGGTTTCGGAAACTTTTTCGAAGATCGTCGTCGAGCAGCACGTCCGCCAGAGTGGTGGTGACGTGTAGAGTCTGGCACCGGGAGGACCGCGTCAAGTTGGGCACTGGAGCTTGCGGTAGCTCAGTCGGTAGAGTGTTCGACTCATGGTCGTAAGGTCGTGGGTTCGAATCCCACAACGTGCGGGATTACCGGGTCGCCCGCGACCCGGTTGGCGACGCTATATACCCTAATAGTCGAATGTGTCGTAAATAGCCCAAGTTGGGCACCGATAGGAATCTTTCACGGTGAACATCAGAAACGGCATGAATTGGACACCGCGATGAAAGTTTCCGAGTTGGCCCAGAAGAGACGAATCTGGGTGGAGACTGCGGGAACTTCCCAGTTTCCAGGGTGGGCACTAGCAAGCCTTCTAGCTGAGTTCTTAATTGCCACTTAGCGTGCGTGTTTGTATCGTGAGCCTGCTATTGCTTAATGACAGCGTCGTAAAAGATAATGCGATGAAAACTGCTTAACATCCATTCAGACTTAAGGCATTGTAACTCGGCGACTGTTTTGCGGATCATATGTTGGGTCCTAGCTTGGTGAATAAAAAGGCACCACGTGATAGTCGATTGGCCGCTGGACGTCAGAGGCCACTGTCACACACCGCGGCCGGTATCTCTCTCATTGGCCGCTGGACGTCAGAGGCCACTGTCACACACCGGGGCCGGTATCTCTCTCATTGGCCGCTGGACGTCAGAGGCCACTGTCACACACCGCGGCCGGTATCTCTCTCATTGGCCGCTGGACGTCAGAGGCCACTGTCACACACCGCGGCCGGTATCTCTCTCATTGGCCGCTGGACGTCAGAGGCCACTGTCACACACCGCGGCCGGTATCTCTCTCATTGGGCCTGGAAGTGTGCCTTTTTACACCTAATGAGTGCACATTTTAAAGCAGGAAAAACGACGTTTCGGAGTTTGCTTGAGGCTGCCCACAGTAACCCTGAATGGAGTTTGTACTGTTATATGTTTAGGGTAGATCAGCGTGTTACCCATCATTCCGACATAGCTGAATGAAGAGAACAATTCCCATGCACGCACTAAGGTGCCAGAAATAGCCTTCTAATGATGAAGGACTTTTAGGAAGGTGGCAATCATCAAAGCGCTTGGTAGCTCAATAGGGTACGAATTTGAGCATAGCAAATGCATCGCCTTCCATAGTTTCGACCGCGTTCTCTTCACAAATAGCACATGGAGCTGATGTCGAGGTCATTTTCTAAATATATATGTGTGGTGTATGGGCGGCGATCCGCTGGCTAAATACGACCGCAGTGTAGCATCATGGAGGCGTGGTGTACCACTGGTAACGGCAGCTGTCGGTGGTTATGTGGCATCATAGAGGCGTGGTGTACCACTGGTAGCGGCAGCTGTCGGTGGTAGTGTGGTATCATAGAGGCGTGGTGTACCACTGGTAGCGGCAGCTGTCGGTGGTAGTGTGGCATCATAGAGGCGTGGTGTACCACTGGTAACATGCGCTGCCGTCATACGCCGTGATTGTAATGCAGAAATACATTAACGCTCAGTTAAGCTAGGAACTGGAATGTTGTATGTAGCAATCTGGATTTAACAAGGCCGCTTGGAATCAATAGCTGAGACTTAAAAGATGAAAGCCTTGTCGATTACCACTTAATCATTTGTGCAGTCATGCACGAGCATAAAGCGTTGTCCCCGTCACAGTACACAACTTTTGACTGCCCAGATTTCGTCAAACTCGTTCGTGTGTGATTTCATTGGCTTATGACGAAGCTATGCGACTGTTTTTTTTGGGTGAGGGGGGTGTAGTTTAGTTCCGTGTCCCACTCATGCACTTAGCATTGCGTGTGTGTCGAGAGCTTAGCGGTGAGGCTGCTGCGGTATTTCCTGCAGCCCCACTGCCCCGCTGAGCTTCCTCAATCCACCACTGGCAGGAGGCCGCCAGCAGCCGTGAGTGGGGTGCGCCGTATTGCTATATTGCTATATTGCTATATTGCCATAGACCTCCCCGTCCGAGCAGCGTGGCTGGCCGCCGCTGGAGTCGGCCGGCCGCGACTGACCAGGCCTGAACCATGGCGGCGCTCGCCGTCCCTTGATTGCGTCTGACTACAGATAGGTACATCGACCTGAGCGTCCCCGGGGAGCCCGCTCCGCTGACGACACTCTCGCGAGATGGGACATTGGGTGGGGGGGGGGCGACCTGGTAGGGATCCCCGGCGGCCGGTCGACGTGCTGGGCCACTGGCCGTCGGCCGTCCGCTGCGCCTGGGGCTGCAACCGGCACTGGCCACCTGAAGTGGCCAGCAGCCGTAGCCAGGAACCATGGCACTGGCCACCTGAAGTAGCCAGCAGCCGTAGCCAGGAACCATGGCACTGACCACCTGAAGTAGCCAGCAGCCGTAGCCAGGAACCATGGCACTGGCCACCTGAAGTAGCCAGCAGCCGTAGCCAGGAACCATGGCACTGACCACCTGAAGTAGCCAGCAGCCGTAGCCAGGAACCATGGCACTGGCCACCTGAAGTAGCCAGCAGCCGTAGCCAGGAACCATGGCACTGGCCACCTGAAGTAGCCAGCAGCCGTAGCCAGGAACCATGGCACTGGCCACCTGAAGTAGCCAGCAGCCGTAGCCAGGAACCATGGCACTAACCACCTGAAGTAGCCAGCAGCCGTAGCCAGGAACCATGGCACTAACCACCTGAAGTAGCGAGCAGCCGTAGCCAGGAACCATGGCACTGACCACCTGAAGTAGCCAGCAGCCGTAGCCAGGAACCATGGCACTAACCACCTGAAGTAGCCAGCAGCCGTAACGAGGAACCATGGCACTGACCACCTGAAGTGGCCAGCAGCCGTAGCCAGGAACCATGGCACTGACCACCTGAAGTAGCCAGCAGCCGTAGCCAGGAACCATGGCACTGGCCACCTGAAGTAGCCAGCAGCCGTAACGAGGAACCATGGCCACCCCAGTCGGTCATTCGGCCGGGCGTCTGGAGACGGCGGCTAATGGACCACAGCTGGGGGTGTGCTGGCGACGCACTCACCGTAATCACCTCATCCGAGACGAGGCACCTCCGACGGACATCCGAGAGCACGGGCTGGCCGCTGGAGAAAAGCGTGGTCCGTGGTTCACGGTCTGCACTCGAAATAGCGTCTGAGTAATTGCACACGTGATAACGTCTTTCGATTCGTTTTACGTTGAATAATGTGGTAGCTAAATATGCAGCGCACCAACGGCCTATTAATTTTCCCCGATTAATGTTCAATGTTTGTCTGTCTCCGTCGTTAATCTGGTATTTAAAATATGCCTAGAATATTGCATTTTCTACTTAGTGCAAAGATTATAACTGATAATCATATTATGAGTAAAATGACTTCACCAGATCGCATCGTTAGCTCATATGAATGTACAATCTACATGGAAAGTAATCCTTTTCCCAGACTCTATTTTGAGAACATCACTTCAGTTTGAGACGACGATCGTGTTCATAAATCAGTGAAGCGTAAAACACGCCTTCATGGATCCCGAGGCAAATGAATCGCAGCCAACGATGCGCGGTCTGCGGCTGCTGTCACTTCGAAGATATTCAGCTCTGGCCTCTGAAGGACAAACTTTGGACAAACTTTAAATAATCATTTCTTGGGGAAACCTTGGTTCAGTTGATGCCTCAATTAATAATTTTAAAAACTTGGACAGTTGGCGACCCAACAAAAGGATTTACTTGCTAAGCAGATGCGACCGTAGATATATTCCGGGGTGCAAGTTTGCGCTATTTGAGGCCACAAGTACCCAGCTAATGAGATGCCGGAATTGATGATGACCGTTTGCTTCAACATGGTATTGGGTTAGTATCGATCTAGGAGCCCCACAGCGGGTTAGTCTCTGCTGAGTTGCCGGTAATTTTTGATGACGGTCGGCTTCAACATACGGGGAACGGTCTTAGAATGTAGGTATGTGCTTACATGAGACTTACAGTAGATATCCATCAAAACGGCTGCCCAGAACCTCTTTAACCCATTCATCCCACAGCTGATACAGTATCCTATTTTGCTTTCAGCACCTCCGAAGAATATTGCAAGGTCAATTTTTATGTGAATTTAGTGTCACAGGAGCTTCGATGTATAATGCACATTGAAAACTTGCAACGTCGCAATGCGCAATGTGATTCCCAGATAAAAATGTCAGTCAGAACTTCTGGCAGTTGGGTTTTCCTTTATAGGGAATAATTTGATGTAAAGCCATCTCTAAAAAGCCACCTCTGCACATTGTTCGTTGTGTGTGAGTGTGTCCGCTGCAACCCTCTTTTGGAGAGTTCTCGTTCTCCGTCTTCCAAACGGGCATTGCACCCGTCGGCCCTTCTTGTCTGTCCGTACCGCTGTTGATGATCCAGGGGCTTCGTTAGTTCTTAGCTGGTTCGTGCCTTTTAGCGCTGTATAGCGTGCTCTTCCATCATTGGTCTCAAGATGGAAAACTGTCAGCACTTCCATTACTTACCCAACATTTATCCAAGAACACCTACACGGTACTTCCTGCTGTCTGTCTCAGTGCATGTCTCTGTCTGTCTCGGTACATGTCTCTGTCGGTACATGTCTCTGTCACAGTACTTCCTGCTGTCTGTCCCGGTACATATCTATGTCGGTACATGTCTGTGTCCCAGTACTTCCCGCTGTCTCTTTTGATACATGTCCCTGTCCTAGTACTTCCTGATGTCAGCATCGGTACATGCCTCTGTCCCAGTATTTCCCGCTGTCTATCTTGGTACATGTCTCTGTCCCAGTACTTCCCGCTGTCTCTCTCGATACATGATCTTACAGTCATAGTTTGGCAGCCCTAGACCTGACAGCTTTGACTTGATGGCGTTGACCTGACAGTTGTGACTCGACGGTACCGATATCATGCTTCTGAACTAAAAATACCGACATGGCGATACTGACCTGAGAGGACTGACCTAACACGTTTAACCTGGCAGTACTGATCTGGTTCCTCTGACCTGACGATCCTGACCTGACCTTACAGACCTAACACCCCTGACCTAACAGTGCCGATCTGACAACTTTGGCCTGGCATCGTTGGCCTGGCAGTACTGACCTGTCACGTGTGACCTGCAGGGCGCTGTGCAGGACGTGAAGCTGGTTTTCGGACCGCATGGCTACCTGGCGCAGTGTCCGGACCTGGACGCCACGTGTCCATCCTGCGGCCAGTTCCGCACACTGCAGGCGGCCGTCGTACATCTGGAGACCACCGTCGAGGAGCTCACACAGCGGGTCAGTCTCTGTCGAGGAGTCTACACAGCGGGTCAGTCTCTGTCGAGGAGCCTACACAGCGGGTCAGTCTCTGTCGAGGAGCCTACACAGCGGGTCAGTCTCTGTCGAGGAGCCTACACAGCGGGTCAGTCTCTGTCGAGGAGTCTACACAGCGGGTCAGTCTCTGTCGAGGAGCCCACACAGCGGGTCAGTCTCTGTCGAGGAGTCTACACAGCGGGTCAGTCTCTGTCGAGGAGTCTACACAGCGGGTCAGTCCCTGTCGAGGAGTCTATACAGCGGGTCAGTCTCTGTCGAGGAGCCCACACAGCGGGTCAGTCTCTGTCGAGGAGCCTACACAGCGGGTCAGTCTCTGTCGAGGAGCCTACACAGCGGGTCAGTCTCTGTCGAGGAGCCTACACAGCGGGTCAGTCTCTGTCGAGGAGCCTACACAGCGGGTCAGTCTCTGTCGAGGAGCTCACACGGCGGGTCAGTCTCTGTCGAGGAGCCTACACAGCGGGTCAGTCTCTGTCGATGAGCTCACAGAATGGATATCTGTTGAGGAGCTGACATTGTAGGAACGCCTCTGACAAGGAGCTCACATAGTAGATACGTCGCCATTTGAATTCACATTGCAGGAAAAACTTTGTCGGGAAGCTCACAGGGTGGTTACGTTCTGTCGGTATGTTATACAGTGGGTAAGTCCCTATCTAGAAGATAACAGTGCCACTTTTGGCACCTGTTTGGCTATGCATATTGTATTGATCCATATTGGCTTTCATTTTAGATGACCGTCCGACCATTACAAATGCGATATTAATGGATGCCCGTGTACCATTTAGTTGTGAAACAGCCATGCACTTCCGCACCACCCCCGACACATGCAAAACGACATGTGACTTCATATCAGTACTTAACCAGCATCTCATGTATGTTATCTGCTTCACCGTCGCATTTCCGAACAACAAGCCTCCAATGCTGCTGATGCAAAATGTGTGCTTTCGGAGTTGCTCGCACCGATCACCCAGACTGACGCTGACTTTGACTGCTCTGTTTTCACGCAATGCGTGGAAAGTATTACACACTTGGGTGACTAGAGGACTTATCCACAATTGACTATAGTGGGCGGATCTTTCACGCTGACACTTGATGTTGACGCACATTGTCTCCTGTTTTTTTTCGCATTGCTCTTGGGCGTCCGATCGCGGACGCCTCGTCTCGCCTTCTCACGTCTCAGCCTCACTGCTCACGTCTCAGGCCTCACGGCTCAGGCCTCACGTCTCAGGCCTCACTGCTCAGGCCTCACTGCTCAGGCCTCACGTCTCAGGCCTCACTGCTCAGGCCTCACTGCTCAGGCCTCAGGCACGGCACGGTGGGTCGACACACACCATGGACATCACTTAGCTTGCATTGCCGATAAGCCGGCGGCAATTTGAAAATGTGTTGTGGCTGGGTGGACAATGGTGGGGTAATGTCGACCGCACCGCTATTGTGACCACTGAAGGCCCCGCGCCCACAGCATGTCCGCGCGTCACCGTATTGCCCGCCAAATAAAGCGTCGCTAATGGGCCGCACTGGCCGCGCTGGGCCCGGCTTCCTGGAAGTCGCCGACGGCCGCCACTTTGGCGGCCCGTGCTTGTTTGACAATTGCACAGATTTGCGGCTGGCCGGTTTGGATGGTCGGCAGTGCAGGGTTTGTGTTATCATTTCGAGAAGGACGCTGACGAATTATAGGATGAAACGAAACGAAATGAACCACATACAAGACTGTTTGCTGCAACAGGATGTCCGCTTCCCGAACGTCAATAGGCCTTTTCATAATACGCAAAAAATGGAAAAAAAATTATATTTTGGGACTCAGCCTCGCTCAGTTACAGCGGCGCGCCGATATTACCGTACATATTCAGATCTCCTAAAATGGTTTGGATAACTATGCACTTCTTTTCCCTACCGTATATATGTTTGCAATAACGGAAAGCGGGAATGCTGCCACCAAGTTTTTGCAGATGCCTCATGTTCATCACATGCACCCTCAACACTGCGTAATTTTGCCTTTCCAACGAATTCCAAGCCTGACAATCTTATCTGGGCGTAGGAAATATAAGGATCTACTTGCTTTTCTTACCGCTACGTCATGCGGTTAAGTCACTGCTACGTCGTCACAGACAAACCAAGCTATTATTCTGGACGTTTGGAACAAATCATAGGTGATCAGGGTTCCATGGTTACCGCCGAAGTCAGGCAAGAAAGAAGAAAGCCGTAGACAGCATGACATTCAGTGAACTTGGAATTAAATGCGACGAATGCTGTTATCTTGATTATTTCTAAAACATGGAATAATAAGGAAGCAATGCAACGGGGGATTAATGCCATGTGAAAATTATGTGGAGTGAAATTAAATTTAGCGGTAGTTATGCTCGACTTTGCTTGTCACAAAGGGCACCGAATTTGTCTTTTATTTTGCATTGTAAGCGTATTTAAACACACTTACCATTCCCAGATGTGTTGGGTAAATGCGTGCTTAGTAAATCTAGTGACAATCATACATGCTATGGCACTTTGTCATCAATCATTCGTTAATTGATGCCTATATTTTCCGCGTTGTGCTCAATATTCATACGTTTATCTTCAATGTATTAGCATATTTTCGGTAGTAAAAAGGCATGCTTAATTACCAAATGTTAGTAACGTGGTCCATAGCAAACGACAAATTGAAATAGACAATGGAGTTTATAAGTTATAATTAAATGTGCATTGTGCAATGTACATGACCAAATGTCAAATCTGACACCTTACGAAAAATGAAGCAAGGAAAGATATTTGACCACGGCTATCGTTTTGCATACCCTTAGAGGGGTATGTGCCCTCATAATGCTGAAATTAGCCCATCCAATGCTACATTGTGGCTACCCCGAAACTAAGTAAGGATTCAGAATGTCCGCCCCCTTCACCCTCCCCTCCCCATCCTCTCGCCCTTCACATTTGATTTCTGTCGGTACCGGTTCAAACAATATCTTTAAATGTCCTGATTCAACCTGAATGTTTCTTGAACGAACTTGGTACGCGCATCTAATCGATTTAATAAAACGGCGCCCCTGTATTTGGTAGCCCATCCTCAGATGCGAACGGACGTTGATTGTCGCCTTCGAAGTGGTGTACAGTTCTGAAATGTGTGCACTTGCATGAAACACTGCAAGTACTTGTAGGATAGCAATAGCTACTAAAAATGTGATGAGGGGAAAATTGAGCGGCACTAGCACCCCCGCCCTCCCTCTATGAAGGGAAATTCAGAGCCTGCCTGAATCTCACACTGATTGGTTTCCACAGAACTACCGCATACATAAAAGTTGTTAACCATGAATGCTTAGCCAACAACACACTATAGGACCTCGTCTAAAGAGTCTTTACTGGGATCTGGCCCAAAAGATTGTCTGAAACCATCTAGGAAAAATGTGTGTTTTCTTGCTGGATTTTAGCCACTTCGAAACAAAAAAATCCCTGCCATATGATAGATTCAACATTACTGGGGAAGAGGTAAAGAGTTCACTTCTGGGGTATAACTCCAGTGTTGAAATTTAGCACACGAACTAACGGTGGCAATAATCGCTTCTAGTTGCGACATTTACAAGCAGAGGCCCAAATTTAGCATGCTAAAGATATCTCAGTAAAGCTAAATTACAATGTTTTGACGCAAATATTGCTTCTCACCAGGCGGAAAGTTCAGGAGGATTGTCTATTATGCACATTAACACCAAAACGGTTCTTATTTGGGTCCTCCCGATGGTGTGTATCACCAAGAATGATATCGGAAGCGCGTAGATCTGAACAAGCGATCCCTCGCCCACGAACTACCGCTGTCGTGTCATTTACCCACCGGCCCACAACTCACGTGGTCGTCAGGTCATTTACCCACTCGGCCCACAAACTACCGACGTGATCGCTGGATGATAAGTGCAAGCTGCAGGTTGCACCGAATCCGAGGTAGACAAAATATAGTTCAATTGGGGGCATATGTGGCGTGGCTGGATGTCATCGGTTATTCCCGACAGTAGTAGGATGCAAGCTACAAATAAAATTATCGAAAGATGCTACAAAATGAAATGTGAATGCAGTGTCAATAGGCATTGCGAACATTGCATTGTGGGAGGATCTCTTCTTTGTTCGCAATGGATTCCTCAAGCTGTAGTTGTCCGCTGCTTTAGTCCGACAGAACGACATTCCGAGTGACTCCCAGATCGGTAGGCTGGCCCGGCAACCCATCGGTATTGCGGTACAGCATACCAATGTCGGCAGCAGGCGCCATCTCTCTCATCGGCGCTCGCGCTCTGGCTGAGAAAATCACGATCAAGAGTCGACAGAGCCTGCTTACACTGTATGCAAATTACTTGAATAGCTTGAAGAACATATTCTATCATTGCGTGAACGGTACATATCAGATTACGCTGGGAAGGCATGAATCACTAGAACCAGCGCAAACCGCATTTTCAAGACATCGCCAGCCTTGTTGTGCCGACGAATGCTGATGCGGTTTTATTACCACTACAGTCCAGGCATCTGAAAAGGATTGTGCAATCATTGCATAGTTATTTAACTTGGCATCGACGGAAATATCGTACTTCAACGGTGCTTTAAGCAGCAGAGCTTCCAGAAACCATATTCGAATGCTAATGATGCTTGACAAAAAATGTTTTGATTATCTTTTCGATGATCTGAAAACGGCATGGGCTGCTATCTTCTCCCACTTGCACATCTTCTTTTCTTGCAAATAATGTAAGCGTAACCTATTTGCCACTCACAAAGCCAAGGAGATGTATGAACGTCGTTGCGTCACCTTGAAGCTTTATCAAAGGGCGCGTCCTTACGGGATATACACATTCAGATGAACTATGCATTCATACCACATCACTGTAACTAATCTGATCCAACTTCGGAACTTCACTTATTTTAGTCCGGTCACTCCAGGAACTTTCCATGGATACTCCAGCTACCCTAGGTACTTTCCATCGATACTGTTTCTGTTGCATGGATGCTTCGTCAGTTAAAGATGTTTGCTTGTGACAGTGGAATGTTGTGCAAATCGGAGTTGCAAGAATCGTGTCTTAGATATTTCAAGGGTACGGGGTTGGTGAAGCACGTCCAAATCATTTGGAGATCCGACCATTTACCCCAGTAGTGCTCATAAGGCAGGGAAACGTGTAAAGGTCGTGTCGTTAAAGATCGTGTAAAGACCGTTGAAGGTCGTTAAAGGTAAACGTGTAAAGGTCGTGTCGTGAAGCATACGCATTCCCACGTCCCCGCACTTGCCATTCGACTCAGGCTGCAACATATCCTACGGTTACTGAGCTAATGATGCTGATGAAGCAAGGCTAATTCTAAAGCCGCTTCGTCATGACCTACTCATTTGCACAGCGATGCATCCCCGCACTGCTGTATTAACATCCCAGGGAGCACGTGTTTGACTGGCAGACGTCCTGAGAACGCATACCTAGTCATTAACATTTGTCTAGACTAGACACGAAGGGCCCTTTCCACCCCGTCCCCACAGACACTTCCACTAGATCGCGACTCAAGCTTGCGTGACGACAGAAAAGCGCGCGTGCCGCGTTGGTATCGATTAAACCGCGCTGATACCACAGGGGCGCTGGTGGTAGCAGCAACCTCGTGGATCCACTGTAAGGCCACTGGACTCGTAGGCTAGGCCGATGGCATCAACCTCTTGGACTCACAGTGATGAGAATAGCCCGGTGCGTTCATGATGGCAGCGTAAACCTCATGAGCCCTGGTGGGTGCCCTGGTGGGTGCCCTGGTGCCTTGCCTTGGCCGATCGAAGTCCAGACGGATGGGGCAGGAAATTGTGTCTCCGACCGCCCACCCCGGAGCCACCACGCAATTAAGTGGCGATCAATGCATTAGACCTAACTCTCTGATGCACTAAGATTGAATCGATGAAGTTCCAAGTGCTTTTTGGTCGTTCCCATCATCTTAGGGACCATTATAATTTTCGCCGTCCCCATGCACATTTCCTCACCGGCTGACTTCGATGGCGGGTGAGGTAAACTAAATACAGTGGCTTATAAATTGGAACATGGTGGTGCTGAAGCTGGTGTGGATGGGTGGATGCAGTTTGTGGGACAGCATGATCAGGAGGAAGGTGTGCCGGTGCATCGGTGCTCCGAGATGTTCCAACACGGTAAAGCCCCGCATAAACTCGGACCGTGTGAAATTCTTCGACCATGAGATAGCCCAGACGTCAGCAACTAGACCGCGTGTGGTCTCTTTAGCCCAAAAGGCAGCGA
Organism: Ashinkailepas kermadecensis; assembly: GCA_034440615.1. NCBI lineage: Eukaryota > Metazoa > Arthropoda > Thecostraca > Neolepadidae > Ashinkailepas > Ashinkailepas kermadecensis. Next base: position 73,400 of record JAOTOM010003105.1, on the reverse strand, counting down.
AAGATGTTGGCGACCAGACCATGTGGGATTTAACAAGCAGCGAGAACGTGAGGAATGTCAGAGGTAAAACTTCCCAAATTGAAACCTTGGGAAACCACTGGAGCCGCCGGGAAATCTTGAAAGTGTTTGAAATGAATGAGAGTGAAGATTGAAAAGTGAAGAGTGACACTTTTCAAGTTGGAAAGTATGGATAACCCCGAATGTCTCATAATTATATGAATATATGTATGGGATAAACGCTATCCGTAGTGCTTAAAAATCAAATACCTTCTCGAAATGTACCATAGCAACAATTCAGACTTAGCCGGAAGAAAACGTTCTTTGCTCATGACATGAAACCAACTATTACCACCAAATTGGTACCAGAATTTAAAAACAGGTAATGACATGAGTGAGCTTGAAGGAAAAGTTCAGTTTTCCTTCGAAGTCACGCATTCTTTGCGAAGGCTGTATACTCTATTTCATCATGGTCCTTGTTGCAATACGGCCCAAATATTCAGTGCTTCCTCAGTGTAGATCGTGGTATATTGTGGTGTTTAAATTATCCCGATTGGTGTATTTTACTGCTCGAGATGTCCTGATTAGTGTATGGTGGTGCTCGATTTCTTCTGTTGTATGTAATGTGGTGCTCGAGATCTACTGGTTGGTGTATTGTGGTGTTTGAATTCCGTTGATTGGTGTGTTTTGGTGCTCGAGGTCTCCTGGTGTGTGTATTGTGGTGCTCGAGGTCTCCTGGTGTGTGTATTGTGGTGCTCGAAGTCTCCTGGTTGGCTCGCTGTGGCCTGCGGTGCAGCAGCATGAACTGGTCCACGACAGAGGGGACGATGGGACGATGTGTCTGTACTAATAGACAAACGCCCTCTGCCTGTGACGGCTTAAAAGGGCTCAGAGCGTAAATCACGCCATATACTAATAAACCGCCTGTAAATTTGACAGATCCTAAAATTTACGACTCGCCACCATATTCATAAAGTTGAATATTCATTCTGCCAGCCACCTAGAGAGAACATCAGAGCCGCGAGAGGCTGTGTGCGGAACGACGGTGTGTGTCATGTGGGTAGGGCGAGTGTCGACGGTGTGTGTCATGTGGGTAGGGCGAGTGTCGAGACGGTGTGTGTCATGTGGGTAGGGCGAGTGTCGACGGTGTGTGTCATGTGGGTAGGGCGAGTGTCGACGGTGTGTGTCATGTGGGTAGGGCGAGTCGACGTTGCGAGTGATATGCTGGTAACGGTTGAGGGGAACCTCGGTAGAATATCACATTGGAGTAACCATCAATAAGTTAACGCAACCTTCTGATAGGTAGTTCGGGATCTGAGAATGCAAAAAAAGACAAGTAATCCTCAACACCAATTTGATTGAAGACATAAAATTCCTTGATGTGAAAAAAAAACTCTTCTTAATCACGTAAAGCTTAATAATATTTAGCATGTTTCAGGACTCGAGGTGCGCCTCAGAACGCTACGAGGTCGCAGTTCCGTTTGGCTAGTCGGCGACGCTCATACCATGCGCGGGCACAGTGCCATTGGCTATCGCTTCGTCACAGCCTGCCCCAATTCCAGCTCATGACATTCCACTATGTGCTTAAGCCGCGCGGAGTAGGCGACGCACGACATTCGACGATCAGGCCTGCAATGCATCGCTTCAGGCCCGGCCGGAAGCTGGCTCATGTTGGTGCCGTATTCCCATGGCGAATACGTGCACAACTGCATTCTCGCACACACACATACGCGCGCGCACACATGTACACATGCACACACCGTCTATATATGTATATGTATATATGCATTCACACACACACACACACACACACACACACACACACACACACACACACACACACACACACACGCACACGCACACGCACACGCACACGCACACGCACACGCACGACGCACACGCACACGCACGCACGCACGCACGCACACACACACACACACACACACACACGCACGCACGCACGCACGCACGCACGCACGCACGCACGCACGCACGCACGCACACACACACACACACACACACACACACACACACACACACACACACACAAACACAAAATATATATATATATATATATATATATATATACATATACTATCTAAATACTTTGCATAGTAAGCAGAAGCAGCAGAAACAATTTTTAACACTTCAAATTGAACAGATAATCCTACCCCAGCCCTAGAGCGACGCGGTCGTTTCCGAAAGCCATAATCTTCAGGAGGCGATCGTTCTGCTGCCAGATCCCCGCCAGTTTTCATTCGATGGCCGCCGGCTCGCCCACACCACGCGCCAAATCTGGCCGGCGAGGGCTCGGTTCCGCACCGCCGGCCACACCGGCTCACGCCGAGTGCCTTGTGGTCCAGTGGGTTAGTGGGAAGGCTCGGCTGGTTTAAAACTGTTCCAGTGGCCGATATCCGATATGTGTCCCGCACTCTTCATCCCCGTGTGTATTTATGAATGCTTGCATACACTTATGTATGCATGTGGGCATCTAATTCAATGTCGTCGATAGATATCGGGTTTTTGTGATACATTATTCATAGATTGTACATCAGCATATGATATATAAGTCATTAAGTTACAGTTGAATACATACCACAACACATCCAACGCTTACATCACCACCGGAAAGCAGTGAACGTCGCGCACATTCCAACCACTGCACCATCGATCGGTGCTATGCTCACATCTGGTGTTAGGGCTTTAGGGCTGTAGGGTAGCCTCTGGTGTTTCGAGCGAGATGCGATTTAAAGCACTGCACTGGAGAGCAAGTCTGTCAGCGACCGCTCAAGGCAAGCAATTCCAAGCAGCAAGTGCTCTAAAACTGAGTTGTCAGACCATCTTGTATGTGAGGGTGGGGATCATGCCAAGTTATTTTACTGTTCTAATGGAATATATTGGACCCAATGACCATCAGACTGCTCTTGTAGCGCCAAATGAACCCATGTCTTCCGTGCGTGTTGCCAGATCGAATGATTCGTTGACATCCAGCCGTGTCTATGTCTGTGGCCGCAGTGTCACGGGCGCAGACCGATCAACATTAATCCCCATGCATGGCGGCTATTGCCTCCTGGGTGGGAACTATCGGAGAGAAACTGTGACCGATGTCAGACTGCGTACAAACACCACCTACAGACTGAACGCTGAGCCCGACACCAAACCGACACCACACACCACCTACAGACTGAACGCTGAGCCCGACACCAGACCGACACCACACACTAAACGCTGCGTCCAACATCAGACTGAATTCTAACACCACCTACACACTGAACTCTGCGCCCGACATCAGACTACATCCAAACACCACCTACAGACTGACGCTGAGCCCGACACCAGACCGACACCACACACTAAACGCTGCGTCCAACATCAGACTGAATTCTAACACCACCTACACACTGAACTATGCGCCCGACATCAGACTACATCCAAACACCACCTACACACTAAACGCTGCACCCAACATCAAACTGCATTCAAACACCACCTACACACTGAACGCAGAGCCCGACATCAGACCGCATGCGAACACCTTCACACTGATCAATACAAGCATCAGCTAACGGTGGTGGTGGACTCCACGTCGGCCGTATTATCGTTGTAATTGACGAGGTGGTCCGTAGGGAAACTGAGACGGCTGTTTCGCCTATTACGTGTACTCACTGCATGGTGTGGACCAACTGCTCACTTCCTCTTCACTCGGACGCCATATTTATGGCCTGTACTTGCCAACTGCTGCCGGTCTGGATGCATGAACATGGATAGGGTGGAGAGTTATGTGCCACGTAATTTATAACTTGTAGATGTATCTTCATCGTAATCGGCTTCGACAGGTGCGAGCTTTACTGTCACAAGCCGTGCGTTTGGGCAGTATTGGCATGCTATCGCCTCACATTCCGTGACGGAGAGTCACAACGCCGCCAAAACCGCCCAATAAATGCCACCTGATGGATCCGACTGTCATACCTGTGCTTAGATAGATAATCTAGCGAATTTTGCTGCCAGCCTGTTTACTGGAACGCTGGTCTGTCCAGAAGCGAATAGTCGCACACTGCCCATCGAGTTCAAACCAATCCCAGCCAACATGAGTCTCGAAAAAAAATGAAGAGACACAAAACGCATGTATGCATACATGCACATCGCTTGCAAATCTCGGCACCTCTCCCCCAATCTATTTTGTATGATGGTATTCAGCTTTGGCCTCTCTAGCTGGAGAGGCAATGTGGTGATCATGGCCCAAAAGTTAACGATGTCGCCATGTGACTGGCACATTCCGCATCGTACACGAAAACACATCGCATCGCACACATCGCGTCGTAAGCTCAAACCTATATGAAGTGCAAAATGGCTCCAGGTCGATAGGGCACATTGCAACATTTCGCCCGTAAATTATCAGCAGCGAGCTCCAGGCGGTATTCCCCCGGCGGTCAAGCATGGCATCGCGGCAGAATTGGCCGTCACGGCTTGAACTGGTCGCAGGTCACCGACAAATCGCAGACGTGCTTCTGACATCCACTCATCTCACAATCTACCACACTCAGACGAATTGGCCGGCACGGCTTGAACTGGTCGCAGGTCACCGACAAATCGCAGACGTGCTTCTGACATCCACTCATCTCACAATCTACCACACTCAGACGAATTGGCCGGCACGGCTTGAACTGGTCGCAGGTCACCGACAAATCGCAGACGTGCTTCTGACATCCACTCATCTCACAATCTACCACACTCAGACTAATTCCGAATGTCTCACGAGCTACGGCACTCATTGCGTTCCCAACATCTGCCTCCATCTGAGGTGTACCTGCGCCTGACACCCACGTGTATCTAACATCTGCCAACACCTGACATCTGCATATGTCTGACATCTGTCTGTACCCGACATCTGCCTGCACATGATATCTGCATGTATCTGACATCTGTCTGAGTCTGACGCAGGCATGTATCTGACATCTGTCTGCGCCTGACATCTGCATATGTCTGACATCTGTCTGCGCCTGACATCTGTCTGCGCCTGACATCTGTCTGCACATGACACCTGCATGTGTCTGACATCTGTCTGAGTCTGACGCAGGCATGTATCTGACATCTGTCTGCGCCTGACATCTGCATGCACCCGTCGCCTGCACGTGTCTAACATCTGGCTGCATTGTGTTCAGCTGCGGCGTGCGGAGGAGTCGCTGAAGCAGCTGGAGTCGTGCGAGTGCCAAAGGTCATGTCACGCCAACAATACATTCCGTGCTGATGGCACCAGCTGGAGAGATGGCTGCCGAATCTGCGCATGCATGGTGAGTAGCACATAGCGGCTGCTGAATTTCAGAGGTATGGTGTGCCTTTTTCAGAGGTATGGTGTGCCTTTTTTGGTGTGCCTTTTTCAGAGGTATGGTGTGCCTTTTTCAAGGTATGGTGTGCCTTATTTGTGGAGAAACACTAATATCTGCTCAGCGGGTGATTATGATTACATTTTAAATCACATAAGCACCTTGGCTTATGATCATTTCCACCAAGTTTATGTTTCTCGATGCTATGCTGCTTTGTCTTCGGTGGCCTTAATGCATGCTAGCTTTGTTCCCGAAGACAATAAATGACCTTTGCGATCTGTTTGGGCTAATCTAGCGAGGGGAGGCTTTTCTCGTTGTCACCAGGTCAAAAGGAAGACAGGAAACAAAGTTTAAAAAAAATCAGATTAAATGCTATGGATGATTTTTATGAACATTTTTGTGTAGCTGGAGCCGGTCTTGAGCAGCATAAGTATCTGCCCAGCTCTGCTGTTCCATCAGCCTCGACCGGTGCGCGGTGTTTATGCGCATTTCAATTATGTTTACGAGGAACTACAAGGCTATATGCCTTAATGGAAACGAGGATCAATCTCCCCTCATTAGCTATGGAAAAGTGATTGAGAATTAAGGAAGCGTCACATAACAATTTTCACAAAGTTAGTACGTGCCTAATCCACGTCTAAAGTTGCTTGATGGATTGGTTTCTCGCACTTTGAAGCCTAAGTCTAGGCAGTTATGAAGCCCAAGCTTAGCCATTACTGTTTGCGGCGGAATGACAATCACGGCGTAGCCCCGGCTGGCCTCTACATGCTAAATTTTAACTACGTTTTATATATAAAAAAGTACATTCCCTATAAACCAACAAGATGCGTGAGCCTGATAGCTTCCAATCAATAAGTCGAGAATGAGGCCAGTGCTTCCGGCATTGTCTGATTGGATATTGGGCTCTTGGGGTTCGCCGACTACAGCCCTCATATGGCGTTGCATAACGTTGGCATGGTGATCCGATCAGGTACTTCGAAATGGTGCTGGGCGGCAGCTGAAGCTGCGCGCGGCTCCCCCAGCTGTGGGGTCAGATTTGACAGGTGCCAACCCGACAATTGACCAAATAGTCCTTGGAGGTCGACAGCTCTGCAAACACGCCACGTTCTCACCTGACCTGCAAACAAGCAATTGGCGCACTGAAGCCAGCGGCTGTGACGGTTCGCTGGATGTTGACTTATCGGGGCAGAGAGGCAGGAAGAGAGAGCGACTGAAGCCAGCGAGTGTGACGGTTCGCTGGATGTTGACATATCGGGGCAGAGAGGCAGGAAGAGAGAGAGAGAGAGAGAGAGAGAGAGAGAGAGAGAGAGAGAGAGAGAGAGAGAGAGAGAGAGAGAGAGAGGGGGGAATAGAGGAAGTAGAGCAGCCTTGGTTGTTTCTTGCTGAGCCGAGCGGCTTCCTGTGGCTTTCAGAGTACAGCAAGTTCAGGCTGTGGACCGAATCCGCCGGATGCTAATCGCTAGAACTGAACACGCCAACATATCTCTGCTCGCTTTTCCAGCCCGTCGGGCCGGCCACGACCCACCGGCCACGACCCACCGGCCACGACCCACCGGCCACGACCCACCGGCCACGACCCACCGGCCACGACCCACCGGCCACGACCCACCGGCCAACACGGCCACGACCCACCGGCCACGACCCACCGGCCACGACCCACCGGCCACGACCCACCGGCCCGACCCACCGGCCACGACCCACCGGCCACGACCCACCGGCCACGACCCACCGGCCACGACCCACCGGCCACGACCCACCGGCCACGACCCACCGGCCACGACCCACCGGCCACGACCCACCGGCCACGACCCACCGGCCACGACCCACCGGCCACGACCCACCGGCCACGACCCACCGGCCACGACCCACCGGCCACGACCCACCGGCCACGACCCACCGGCCACGACCCACCGGCCACGACCCACCGGCCACGACCCACCGGCCACGACCCACCGGCCACGACCCACCGGCCACGACCCACCGGCCACGACCCACCGGCCACGACCCACCGGCCACGACCCACCGGCCACGACCCACCGGCCACGACCCACCGGCCACGACCCACCGGCCACGACCCACCGGCCACGACCCACCGGCCACGACCCGCCGGCCACGACCCACCGGCCACGACCCACCGGCCACGACCCACCGGCCACGACCCACCGGCCACGACCCACCGGCCACGACCCACCGGCCACGACCCACCGGCCACGACCCACCGGCCACGACCCACCGGCCACGACCCACCGGCCACGACCCACCGGCCACGACCCACCGGCCACGACCCACCGGCCACGACCCACCGGCCACGACCCACCGGCCACGACCCACCGGCCACGACCCACCGGCCACGACCCACCGGCCACGACCCACCGGCCACGACCCACCGGCCACGACCCACCGGCCACGACCCACCGGCCACGACCCACCGGCCACGACCCACCGGCCACGACCCACCGGCCACGACCCACCGGCCACGACCCGCCGGCCACGACCCACCGGCCACGACCCACCGGCCACGATCCACCGGCCACGACCCACCGGCCACGACCCACCGGCCACGACCCACCGGCCACGACCCACCGGCCACGACCCACCGGCCACGACCCACCGGCCACGACCCACCGGCCACGACCCACCGGCCACGACCCACCGGCCACGACCCACCGGCCACGACCCACCGGCCACGACCCACCGGCCACGACCCACCGGCCACGACCCACCGGCCACGACCCACCGGCCACCAGGCGGCTGTGTCGGCCTGTCCTCTCGTTAGGGGGTTTCGCTGGTGCGATGTCCCATACATGCCGAACACCACCGGAATTATTCTACTACGAACGCCACCGGAATTATTTCACTCCGAACACCTCCGGAATTATTCCGTACCGAACACTACCGGAATTATTCCATGCCGACCACCGCCAGAATTATTATATGCCGACCACCGCCAGAATTATTCCGTGCCGAACACCACCGGAACTATTCCACACCGAACACCACCGGAATTATTCCAATGCGTGGCTGCTTTCCCCAGCCTAATGTTTCACTGCGGCAACAGCTGAGGCTGACTGAAGGGGGCGCCTCGAGCCAGGACAAGCGGCAGATAGGATGCCGGCCGGGGAGCTGGCGAGCCTAGGTCAGCCAAGGTCAGCTGGCGCCCGTGCCGCTCCACCTCTCAGCACAGCCAATCCATCAGCATGTTGTTGGTAACGAATCCACTTCTTGGCGTTCATGGTAGGTCCAGATCCCGCTCTGACTGGCATATGTTCCATTTCGGATGGCATATTTGTCATTTCAGATGCATCGTTGCCTGCGGATGATGCCACCAACGGCTAGATTAGAACATCAAAATGAATCAGACGTTGAAATCGTCGCCGCCGCCAGGGTTGATGGGTTCAGAGTCTCGCTCAGAACTGTTCCGAGCGCTTGTAACGGCGGAACATTTATCGTCTGGGTCGTGAGGTCGTGAGGTCGTGCAGAATCATGCTGGTGTCGGCCATTCTGTGTGGAGTTCTGGCAGCCCACCGACAGACGGGTGGGCCCAGAAGCGATCCTGCAGTCGGTCGCACCAAGCGGAAGTTGGACAACTCGGGCCGTGCCAGCTTTCACGCAACGTCATAAAGCAAACTGGTGTTTCTTCTTGCCATCCAATAGGCCAAGTGGCTTTCTCGTAACCAGCGGAAACTGAGAGTCGCAGCACTTAAAATGTTGCGTCATCATGTGGCGTCATTCTCGGAAGCATGCTCGGCACGTCTTCGTTGATACTGTAACTCCGTACTTTCATGCAGCTAATATGCTCAAATAATTGATATTTTGTGTTTCGAAAAGTTTCCAGATGTTTCCAGACCATGTTGTGCCATCGAATGCTTGCCATAGGTGCACACTATGGTACTGATCGTCTTCGATAACACGTGTCTTTTAGATGTTTTTACTGCCTGTATTCGGGATCAGCAACCTTTTTATCCGAAAAACTGGAAGTACGTCTTTTGCAAGCTTCTACAAGGTATTGCATGCCGCACTTACACTTTGTGTTCTGTGAGGTTTGACCTGACCTGGGCGGGCCCGTTAACCATGTACGGTGCGAGGTCAAATGAGATATCCATAGGTTTGCACGAACCCAACCCATCTTACGTATGCGTTAGTGGTTTGTTCGCCACCTTATCTCAAATCCAATTGGCTTACGACCTGCTGAAGATGATAATAAGGTGGCGATTCGACACGTCGGGAAATTTTACCCTTTGATCTGGATGTTCAAAGGTTCCAGAGGCTCTGGTCTGGAGGGTCACTAGCTGGAGGGTCACTAGCAAAGGTGCATAAATCTGGCGTCATTGGTTCTCCTCACATTACACAACGAGATGGTATTTTCACATGGCTCTATTTCAATCAAAAGCGAAATGGCGGATGGGAAAGCCAGCGAGATTAACTCGGTAGGCGAGAGTTAGGCTTGTCCAGAGTCCAGAGTCTAGAGTCAAGAGCTAGTAAGGTAGAGCCAAGGCTGGTAGGTCGAGCACACCATGAAACTCAACTGCTCCTACACACATGTTGATCAAGCAGCTCGGTGCTTTCCTGACACACTCGAAATGCCAGAGCCATGCGTGATGACCGGCAAGGTCGCCAGCTTCCCACCCGTTTGCCTCACAGGTAACTGTGTGGTGTCGAGCCTATGACCTTTCAGCTTGGATGAGGGTGCTGGGCCGGCATTGTCACCAGCCGTCCCGCCCTTCCAGCTGAAGGTCTGATGTCGTGCAGACCGGTGGTATTTCGATAGATGGCGTGATAAGACATCCGGGCCATGTCAGTCTGCTTCGCCCGCCGTGACATTTCATAAGCCTAACATCACTAGAAGTCTTAAGGTCATGAGTACCGTCCACCGGGCAGCGGGCCAGGAAGCGCCATTCACCTGACATGTGCACGATGAACTGAATATCCAGTCCAGGTAGGCGTGCACCACACTGTACTTCAAGGGGGATCCCGTGGTTGTGTTGTTAGTGTACCTCACTTCGTCAAGATGTTATTTACTTACAAAGCAGAGCAGACATACTTCTGCTGCTGTACATCGTGCAGTGCGATCTGTCTATCCACATCACATTCACATCACAGACGCAGCGGAAGTGTGTCATGAATGGGACCGGTGTTCCGCAGTTAACGTTCGCCCGACGTGGCAAATGCCTCTCATGTAGAAAGGGTAGCCATACATATCCAATGCTTCAGTCCTAAGTGTTCAGCGTACTGCCCTCATACGGACGGGGTTCCCGGTTACCACCGCCTTATTCATTGCTTCCGATAACTACAAGCTGTGAAAGAGGGTCCACTTTCTCCAAACTGGCTGTGTGTGTGTGTGTGGGTGTGCGTGTGTGTGTGTGTCTGTGTGTGTGTGTGTGTGTGTGTGTGTGTGTGTGTACGTGCGTGCGTGCGTGCGTGCGTGCGTGCGTGCGCGCGTGCGTGCGTGCGTGCGTGCGTGTGCGTAAGAAGTCAAAGTTGATTTTATTTATCCTTCCAACACAAACTTAATTCAGCGTTGCTTGAGAATATCGCAGTCCAACTTCTACAAACTGGGGTGAAGACGCGAAATCATTGGTGATATTGAACAAATGTAGGGTCAGATATAACTGAAGTGTCCGCTTATTTGTGCCTGATCACAATCTTGAAATACAAGCTAGTTTTGTCTGCATCAGTTTGCTGTGCGGTCACCGCCCCTATCGCCTGGACCCCATACGTCGTCCGCCGGACCCCAAGAATGTGTGGAAATAATTGCCCCTGCCGCCACCCGTCACCGCCCGGGAGAGTAATGATGGCGTGTGGATGTTGCAACTCGGGTGTGATGCCAATCTGGGACAGCCGGCCGACGGTGGTATTCATCATCATCACGGCGTGGCTCCCCCACAGCGGCCATCCCACCACCCTCAGCTCAGCTTCACGTGTGTGGGGGGAGGCGTCCCTGCCCGCCAGTCCTGTCCGCAGCGGCCATCACACCACCCTCAGCTCAGCTTCACGTGTGTGGGGGGAGGCGTCCCTGCCCGCCAGTCCTGTCCGCAGCGGCCATCCCACCACCCTCAGCTCAGCTTCACGTGTGTGGGGGGAGGCGTCCCTGCCCGCCAGTCCTGTCCGCAGCGGCCATCACACCACCCTCAGCTCAGCCTCACGTGTGTGGGGGAGGCGTCCCTGCCCGCCAGTCCTGTCCGCAGCGGCCATCACACCACCCTCAGCTCAGCTTCACGTGTGTGTGTAGGGGGGGGGGGGGAAGCGACCATGCCCGTTGCACCAGAGTCCGCAGCACGTGAACGGTGGCCCGATCAGGCTGGCCGACATGTGACTGGCCCACCGGTGCCAACAGCACGTGACGTAACAGACGGTCGTCGGCGGGGCGTGATGCGTACGAGCTCGGGCGGCGCTGAGGCGACGTCTGGCTGGACTGTGGTCGTCGGTAGCTTCTTGCATTAATTGTTGTCGTTCTTGGGAAAACATTCTGACTTTATAGATGCTCCGGTGTCAAAGCCACTCGCTCGTGACTGTCTATGCAGAGCCATACACTATGGTCGGTTAGTCATAGCGCCTGTTGATTAAATGCCCGCCCTGTGTCTGCATTGCCAGAAATGAATGTTGCCACGCATGAAGTGAACAGTGACGCATGTAGGATGATGCACCTAATAGCATGCACCCTCCTCTCACGCGTGAACCATGCCAAGCATTGGACTTATATTAACGTAGATTAACTCATTGCATGACTTATTTCAGTCCTAGGTATCATCTGACGTCAAACGTGGCTGCAAAGGTAGAAATAAAACACCGACTGGCTCATTTATCCTAATAATAACGTAGTACACAAAAAAGAAGTGGCAGGTTTCTTCGGTTCTACAAGACCAGGTGTGCTCTTTGCATTAAGCTAGAAACCAGTTGAAACGTTATCGGGATGTTGTGCACAAAACGTCGATGTCACGCACGATACGAGGCTCAACAATTTCCCCTCGCTAGATCTGGTGACCAGTGATCCAGGGCAGAAAAAAAAACTCATCAATCGCATTTTTTTCGTTAAAGCAAACTATTATTTTAACATGAGACGGGAGAGGCAACGGATATTGAAGGGTGCGCGGATTATGCTTTAAAAGGAAGTTGATCAACCCGCCCAATCTGTGGGAGATGGCCCTTTCGCTGGTCGCGTCAGTCTGTGCCGCGGAAGGAGATGGCCCTTCCGCTGGTCCCGTCAGTCTGCGCCGAGGAAGGAGATCGCCCTTCCGCTGGTCGCGTCAGTCTGTGCCGAGGAAGGAGATCGCCTTTCCGCTGGTCGCGTCAGTCTGTGCCGTGGAAGGAGATGGCCCTTCCGCTGGTCCCGTCAGTCTGTGCCGAGGAAGGAGATCGCCCTTCCGCTGGTCGCGTCAGTCTGTGCCGTGGAAGGAGATCGCCCTTCCGCTGGTCGCGTCAGTCTGTGCCGAGGAAGGAGATCGCCCTGAGCCACTTTGGTGAGTGATGAGGACTTACCGCGCCACATCAGTGGAGGTGAGGGCGGTTGCTCTGATATTTGTCATTGGGAGTGTGGGGGGGGGGGGCGTGCCTTTATCACCGCTAATGGAAAGCTCAGCCAATGGAAAATAAATGGAATCCCGTCATTAGGAGAAAAGAAGGTGCTCTGATTTCCGTTAGTACGAGGAGGTGAGGGACTGTCCAGATTTTCGTCGAAGTGAGTTGAAGTCTTTCAGTAATTTTCTTGCTAGGAGGAGAGGAGCTCCTAGGAGTGCGGCTAATGCAAGAGGCTGGTTGCCTGGAGATAGGTCAGTGGATTGGGAGGCAGACTGTCCGGAACTAGGTCAGTGGAAGGGGAGGCAGACTGTCCGGAACTAGGTCAGTGGAAGGGGAGGAAGACTACCCCGAACCAGGTCAGTGAAAGGGGAGGGAGACTGCCCTGAATTAGGTCAGTCGGAGGGAGTGGCCGCTTCTCTGGATTGGGTCAGTGGAAGGGGAGGCTGCTCGGGAGAGCGGCTGCAGTTCCACCAACAGAAAGGGAGGGCTGACCGAAGGGAGAGGAGCTGACTGGAGGGGGAGGGGATGACCGGAGGGTAGGAGCTGACCGGGGGGACTGACGGGAGGATAGGGTCTGACCGGGGGTGACCAGAGGGGGAGGAACTGGCTGGGGGCTGACCGGAGTGCAGCCTGTGAAGTCACTGACCCCACCCATCGGGTGCGGCCCACCACCATGCGGTGGCGGACAAGAATGTGGTGGCGACATGGGTGGTGGCGCAGACAGTGGCGCAGGGTGGCGACATTCCGCCGGTGCATGTCCACCCGAAGTTTGTCGGCCGCCGACGTGGCCGGCACCGAGTCCAACCGTGCCGCGGCCGGCGCGCAACTACGGTCGCGCTTCGGCTCATTACGAGTTAAACTGTATGCCGTGCATTCTCCAACTGGAAAGCCGAATCTGACTGGCGACTTCGGTCGCCGTCCGAGGGGAGCCCGACATGGACTCGTGCGCCAGGTGATCCTGTCCCCGGGGAGTCCGGCATGGGCTCGTGCGCCAGATGGTACTGTCCCCGGGGGAGCCCGGCATGAGCTCGTGCGCCAGGTGATTCCGTCCCGGGGAACTCGGCATTGACTCGTGCGCCAGGTGGTTCTGTCCCCGGGGAGCCCGCCATGGGCTCGTGCGCCAGGTGGTCCTGTACCCGGGGGAGCCCGGTATGGGCTCGTGCGCCAGGTAGTTCTGCACATTTTGCGGCCTTGCGGTGTACCTTGCGGTGTATTAACTGGCGAATTTTCCATGCGAAGCTATTCTGCAATGATATTTGATATCGCCTGCAAATTGTTGGACGACTAATGCTGTGATACATACTTTGTAAGGCTTCGCACGGTTACGGAAGTAATTTATATGATGCTGCCCTTGCATTAATTGCCCTGTGCATATTTGTGTCGGATTTAGCTGGTTTAAGTGCTGGTATGGGTGGAGGAGAGTATCATGAGGGTCAAGCTCTGCTGGTAGCAAGGCAATACTTGCATATGAGGTATCTGATGCTGATAAGTGGCCTCGATGACACACCAAAGGCTAAAGAAACCGCTGAAGGCGGTGTCATCTTCAAGGATCTCTTCAAGGGGTCACGGGCCTGTAAGTCCCCCTGGGTGTGCGCATGGCCACGAAACCTCCTTGACCACCATGCTCTGCCTCCACAGAAAGGGGAGGTCAAGTGTCGGTCGGTGAAGTGTCCAGCTGTGAACTGCTCCAATCCCATTCTGGACAAGAATGAGTGCTGTCCGAAATGCAAAGGTGAGTCGACTGCCAGCGAGTAGTGTGTGCCGATATCTGACGACGTCTCGTGCCGATATCTGACGACGTCTCGTGCCGATATCTGATGACGTCTCGTGCCGATATCTGACGACGTCTCGTGCCGATATCTGATGACGTCTCGAACCGGAACGGTCCCACTGGTGCGATGACATTATGACAGTGTGGTGGCTGCATATTTTTGTCTTGTTCTTTTTCAGCTGGGGTTGTGTCATGCACATGTGATGTTTGTTACGACAAACTCAACAATGAAATTATAAGGACGGAATGTTGTGCGGAGCAGGTGCAAGGTGCGAAATTATTATGGCAGAATATGATTCGATGCGGGATGCGTTACCTTTTACAACATGGGAACTTACTAGGATAATGCGCCACAAGACAAGCTTACCATAAAAAGGACAGCTGGATGCTCACCATTAAAAGCATCACGCCGACATCACTGTGTGTGGCAGGTGCTGGCACCTGGATTGGCGCTCGGTGTTCACGCTGGTCTCAAATTGTTCTTTCCAGTTTGTGCGTGTCAGACCATCACTCTTTTGTGGTTTCGGGAATAATGGGATGGAGTTTGGGACTCTGTTTGTGTTCAGATAATTGATACGTCGGAAGGTATTTCCACTCTTTGACGGCCAAGCGAAACTAGAAGGAAAACAGCCGCTCCAGCCGTCCAAACTGAGCAGCTGGCGCGCGTTCCGCAGCTTCATAATTGTGTTGACTTCATGGTGTTCGCCTGGAGCCTTGTTGTCGAATCAAGTGATGCTTTAATAGAGTTCTGTTAATTCTGGGGCACTCTGAATTTGGCACCACCCACTCCACTGAAGAGTTGCAGGTCTTAACGTCGTTCAGCCATTAACGCTGCCAGGGGTCGGTGAAGAGTCCTCAATGATTGTAGTGCAGTGAGCATGATGATGCTCGTTTGAATTTTCTTATTTTATTAATCCTCCAGCTATGCGTTAGGAACCGAGGTATTGTCAAAATGTCTCGTTTAGATGGATTGTGGAACCTACAAATGATAATCCCGCAAAACAAGGACAAAATGGCCCGCAACGTAGCAGTCTACAAAGTTACTTCTGCAAAGCAGATATTTGGTGAATTTTCATATATACACTTTGAGTTGTTCCTAAAATTGGAATTGGGTTGAGCACGTAAAGCTGTGCAAGACCGCTTATCTGTGAAGTTGCAAATATACTGCATTTGTCAGCCATTAGCTGCTGGTGTGATATATTATGCATGCTATTATTATTGAACCTATTTACCTTTCTATCACAGCCTGTGCGCCTGTCGCTGATTTACACGGGTCTGGCGATTAGGTGTGCGTCGAGCAACATTAATGCCATGCAATGCCGGGAGTCTGTGATGGAGCTCAATGTTCGGTCGTCCATCGAACAGCCCGACAATGTTATACTGAAATAGAGCGGTATTGCCGAGGCGGCCGCGCCGCCAAGGCCCACTTTGACAGCACGGCGGCACGCACTGCAAGGGTCGCCCAACGTAACTGGCCACCGGCACGCGGCACCGCCGCCATATTGGCCGTACATACCTGCACGTGATAGTGTGGCTGCCGTCAGCACCATCTCCACGTGGCACCGCCGCCATATTGGCCGTACATACCTGCACGTGATAGTGTGGCTGCCGTCAGCACCATCTCCACGTGGCACCGCCGCCATATTGGCCGTACATACCTGCACGTGATAGTGTGGCTGTCGTCAGCACCATCTCCACGTGGCACCGCCGCCATATTGGCCGTACATACCTGCACGTGATAGTGTGGCTGCCGTCAGCACCATCTCCACGTGGCACCGCCGCCATATTGGCCGTACATACCTGCACGTGATAGTGTGGCTGCCGTCAGCACCATCTCCACGTGGCACCGCCGCCATATTGGCCGTACATACCTGCACGTGATAGTGTGGCTGCCGTCAGCACCATCTCCACGTGGCACCGCCGCCATATTGGCCGTACATACCTGCACGTGATAGTGTGGCTGCCGTCAGCACCATCTCCACGTGGCACCGCCGCCATATTGGCCGTACATACCTGCACGTGATAGTGTGGCTGCCGTCAGCACCATCTCCACGTGGCACCGCCGCCATATTGGCCGTACATACCTGCACGTGATAGTGTGGCTGCCGTCAGCACCATCTCCACGTGGCACCGCCGCCATATTGGCCGTACATACCTGCACGTGATAGTGTGGCTGCCGTCAGCACCATCTCCACGTGGCACCGCCGCCATATTGGCCGTACATACCTGCACGTGATAGTGTGGCTGCCGTCAGCACCATCTCCACGTGGCACCGCCGCCATATTGGCCGTACATACCTGCACGTGATAGTGTGGCTGCCGTCAGCACCATCTCCACGTGGCACCGCCGCCATATTGGCCGTACATACCTGCACGTGATAGTGTGGCTGCCGTCAGCACCATCTCCACGTGGCACCGCCGCCATATTGGCCGTACATACCTGCACGTGATAGTGTGGCTGTCGTCAGCACCATCTCCACGTGGCACCGCCGCCATATTGGCCGTACATACCTGCACGTGATAGTGTGGCTGCCGTCAGCACCATCTCCACGTGGCACCGCCGCCATATTGGCCGTACATACCTGCACGTGATAGTGTGGCTGCCGTCAGCACCATCTCCACGTGGCACCGCCGCCATATTGGCCGTACATACCTGCACGTGATAGTGTGGCTGCCGTCAGCACCATCTCCACGTGGCACCGCCGCCATATTGTCCGTACATACCTGCACGTGATAGTGTGGCTGCCGTCAGCACCATCTCCACGTGGCACCGCCGCCATATTGGCCGTACATACCTGCACGTGATAGTGTGGCTGCCGTCAGCACCATCTCCACGTGGCACCGCCGCCATATTGGCCGTACATACCTGCACGTGATAGTGTGGCTGCCGTCAGCACCATCTCCACGTGGCACCGCCGCCATATTGGCCGTACATACCTGCACGTGATAGTGTGGCTGCCGTCAGCACCATCTCCACGTGGCACCGCCGCCATATTGGCCGTACATACCTGCACGTGATAGTGTGGCTGCCGTCAGCACCATCTCCACGTGGCACCGCCGCCATATTGGCCGTACATACCTGCACGTGATAGTGTGGCTGTCGTCAGCACCATCTCCACGTGGCACCGCCGCCATATTGGCCGTACATACCTGCACGTGATAGTGTGGCTGCCGTCAGCACCATCTCCACGCGGCACCGCCGCCATATTGGCCGTACATATCTGCACGTGATAGTGTGGCTGCCGTCAGCACCATCTCCACGTGGCACCGCCGCCATATTGGCCGTACATACCTGCACGTGATAGTGTGGCTGCCGTCAGCACTATCTCCACGTGGCACCGCCGCCATATTGGCCGTACATACCTGCACGTGATAGTGTGGCTGCCGTCAGCACCATCTCCACGTGGCACCGCCGCCATATTGGCCGTACATACCTGCACGTGGTAGTGTGGCTGCCGTCAGCACCATCTCCACGTGGCACCGCCGCCATATTGGCCGTACATACTGCACGTGATAGTGTGGCTGCCGTCAGCACCATCTCCACGTGGCACCGCCGCCATATTGGCCGTACATACCTGCACGTGATAGTGTGGCTGCCGTCAGCACCATCTCCACGTGGCACCGCCGCCATATTGGCCGTACATACCTGCACGTGATAGTGTGGCTGCCGTCAGCACCATCTCCACGTGGCACCGCCGCCATGTTGGCCGTACATACCTGCACGTGATAGTGTGGCTGCCGTCAGCACCATCTCCACGTGGCACCGCCGCCATATTGGCCGTACATACCTGCACGTGATAGTGTGGCTGCCGTCAGCACCATCTCCACGTGGCACCGCCGCCATGTTGGCCGTACATACCTGCACGTGGTAGCTGGGCTGTCATCAGCACCACCTCCACGTGGCGCCACCAGGCGCGTCTGTCTTGGGCCCACTCAAGCCGATTTCACGATTGCTACTTCGAGCCGCAGATCAGGTCCTCCTGCCATAGTGGTCTGTGCGGTCTCCGCGACCAGCGGTAACGGCCGGCGTACGATGTAACCGTGCAGATTACAGTGGTGTGGCCTGTCTCAGGATAGGTGGAGAGTGCAAGTTGTGATGTGTCGTGGTGGGCTCTAGGTGTACAGTGGAAATGTGCTACTCGCGCCGCTGTGCTATGTATGCATGCGTGACAGTGCGTAGCATTCAATAGCAGGTGCACAATGTACAGTACCAGCGGCGCCGGGACTGTCCCCAACTTGGGGAGGGACAGATATTTCGAAGTCGGCTGTTTCCAAGTAACGTTCGTAGGGCCAGTACTCAGCTCTTCCAAAGTTGTGGGGGGGGGGTGGCGGTCGCTGCCCTTATGCCTTTCCACACGGTCCCCCTGTCCATGTACAGTGGCATGGACTACTACATGTAACATGGAGGACAAGGTGCATACAGGACCCTAGCATGTGCCGTGATCGTTTGGTGCGCTCATCAGCCCATGACAAAAACTGTGATAAAACATCCCGTTCTTTATCTGTATAATGTACTTTGCGAGGTGATCTATAATTACTGCATTTTGTACCAAATTTTGACCTCCATTAAATGTTCATGCCGTGTCACGTATAGTTGCTACTGGTTAAATGCCAATTCAACAGGCGCTTCGTAATTCCAGCACACCGTCAATGAAGGCAGTTTTCAGATGAAACTTAAAAAGGCACCTCTTCAACAACCAAACCTCTCAAATATGCATGCAGTTTCATCGATGGCTGGTGGTGTCATACCCACCCCACCTAACCACACACCTACATGCCCACCTACCCAACTAACTACATATCTACTCACCTACCCACCTATTACATACCTACCTACCCACCTGCCCACCTACTACATACCTACCTACCTACCTGCCTACCGACCTACCACATGCCGTTTATGCATCACCGTGCCTGTGCGCACTGCGCAGTGCGCCACGTGTGAAGTAACGTCCGACCATCGTGTGACCGGCAGGCGAGTGTTTCCTGAACCAGCGGTCGTACGAACACGGCGAGAAGGTGTCGATTGACCGGTGTATGACGTGCGAATGCCACGACTCAGTGATGCAGTGCACCACCATCATCCCGGAGCAGCACTGTCCGCCGCTGGGCTGCCCGCTCGCGCAGCGGCTCAACATGTCCGGCGAGTGCTGCCAGTTCTGCAGAGGTCAGTGAGGACGATGCTGCTGAGATAGATGTAGCAACTGCTGTAGAGGTCGACATAGCCGGTGCTGTAGAGGTCGGTGTAGCCAATGCATACACTGCTACACTGCCGTTGTAGCAGTGTAGCTGCCGTCAGTGTAGCTGCCGTTGTAGTGTTGGTGTAGCCGCTGATGTAGAGGTTGGCATAACCGATGTAGAGGCCCGGGGTAGCCAATGCTGTAGTCAGCATAGCCACTGCTGTGGGGGCCGTTGTAGCCGCTGATGTAGTAGTGTAGCCGCAGCGACTCAACATGTCAGGCGATGGCTGCCAGTTCTGCAGAGGTCAGTATCCTCAGTGTTGCAGGCAGTGTGGTTGTTGTTATAGGGTCAGTGGAGGTGGTTCTGTAGGTACAGTGCACTCGGTGTTGCAGTCAGTGTAATCATTTGTGTAGGATCAGTGTAGGTGATGCAGTAGGTACAGTGTACTCGGTGCTGCAGAATCAGTGTAATCATTGTTGTATGGTCAGTTTATGCGGTGCTGTAGGTACAGTGTAGCCGGTATTGTGGATGTCAGTGAGACCACTGCTGCACATACAGGTCAGTGTGGCTAGTACCGTAAATGTCCGTGTAGCTGGCTGTGTACAAAGGGTCATTGTGACTGGTGCTGTGCAGGACACGGTGGCCAGCCTTTTAAATGCATTGGTCAGTGTACCCACTGACGTGGCCAGTGTAGCCGATTATGTGGAGGTGACCGTGGCTATAGCCACGGTCAGTTGTGGCCTCTGGGCACTATAGTGCCACAGAGGCCTGTCCGTCGTAATCAGTGTTACCTGTAGGTCAGTTTTGTCGGCACCGAGGGACCGAGACACCATTTCTGGGAACGTGGGTGTAGCCAGTTTTGAAGGTCAGTCCCGTCATTACTTCACTTGGTGTCTGCTGAACGGTGACTCCAGTGTAGTTGGCAGTAACCTCACCTAACCCCGTCCATAGATACTGACTAATGTGGTCAGGCGCAACCTCAGTCTGACCTCAGTGTGACCCCAATGTAACCTCAGTCTGACCTCAGTGTGACCCCAGTGTAACCCCACTCTGATCCCAGTGTGACCCTAGCGTGGTTGACGTTGACCTCAACTGATCCAGGGGGGTGCGCTCCAGCATTTTAGTCCAATCAAAAAAGGGAGACGCTTGAGCCGACCAATCAGCGTTTGACGACCTCCGTCGATCGTGACAATGGTAAACAAATGTTTTGTTTTTAGTGCGGCGAAACCGGTGACATCCACACAAATATCAATTTTTCCCTTGTTAGCGGTGACATTGTGATAAAGTAGTATTAAAGATCAAGATTAAAATAGCAAGAATGCCTTTGTAGAAAATTAGCACGAAGAATGGAACAATATATGAATAATAGCTTCCACAAGTTTTGCCCTACGGCCTTTACTATTGCCACGATCGGCGGAGGTCGTCAAACGCTGATTATTCGGCTCAAGGCTATAGAATTGAGGGTCGGCTCAAGCGTCTCCCTTTTTGGGAAGCGGAGCATTCTACCTGTGTTCTATAGCCTTGACCTGATCCATTACACAGATACTGGCAAGTGTGGTCAGGGGCTACCTCAGTCTGACTCCAGTGTGACCCTGGTACGGTTCACATTGACCCCACCTGCTTCTGTCCACAGATACGGACTACTGCGCCCAGGCCCGACCCCAGTGCGACCCACACGCCACCTGCGTCAACCTACAGGCCAGCTTCATGTGTCAGTGCAACGACGGCTACAAAGGCGGCGGCAAAACGTGCGAAGGTGAGCCACCCCTGTCTCTTCCTCCACCACACCCATCTTCTCAGCGACAACCGGAAACCTGCTGTTCCGCGGTTTCGCCGTCAGCGGCCGTCTCCAGGACTGATAACGAGGCGGCTCTCGGAGCAGGCGCCGACAATTTGCTGACACGGAAGCTGCGCCAGCGGGCCGCTCGGCTATCGCTGTTGTATCCGACGCATCACAATCCCATTAAGTCTGGGTCCGAGTGATGGAGCCGGCCCGCCCTCCCAATCTCCCCGCTCCTGATGTCGTGGACGGCGAGGATGTCCGTCTGCAGGAGGGTGTGGTCCGAGCGATGTACACGCTCGGTGAGGGTGTCGCAACCGGCAGTGGTGCACTCCCTGTGAGGATGTGGTGTCGGCAGTGGTACACTCTCAGCGAGGATGTGTTATCAGGAGTGGTAACACTCCGCAAGGTGTGTTATCTGTAGTGGTAGGCTCTCCGTAAGGATGTGGTATCGGCAGTAGTGCAAACTCGGTGAGGGTATGGTATCGACAGTAGTACACACCCCGCTAGGGTGTGATATCAGGAGTGGTAACACTCTCCGCGATGGTGCGTTATTCGGCGTGGTACGCTCTCCGTAAGGATGTGGCATCGACCGTAGTAGACAGTGAGAGTGTGAGTGTGTCAGCTCATCGACAGTGAGAGTGTGAGTGTGAGTGTCAGCTCATCGACAGTGAGAGTGCGAGTGTGAGTGTCAGCTCATCGACAGTCAGAGTGTGAGTGTGAGTGTCGGCTCATCGACAGTGAGAGTGTGAGTGTGAGTGTCAGCTCATCGACAGTGAGAGTGTGAGTGTGAGTGTCAGCTCATCGACAGTGAGAGTGTGAGTGTGAGTGTCAGCTCATCGACAGTGAGAGTGTGAGTGTGAGTGTCAGCTCATCGACAGTGAGTGTGAGTGTGAGTGTCAGCTCATCGACAGTGAGGTGTGAGTGTGAGTGTCAGCTCATCGACAGTGAGATGTGAGTGTCAGCTCATCGACAGTGAGTGTGAGTGTGAGTGTCAGCTCATCGACAGTGAGAGTGTGAGTGTGAGTGTCAGCTCATCGACAGTGAGAGTGTGAGTGTGAGTGTCAGCTCATCGACAGTGAGAGTGTGAGTGTGAGTGTCAGCTCATCGACAGTGAGGTGTGAGTGTGAGTGCCAGCTCATCGACAGTTATAGTGTGAGTGTGAGTGTCAGCTCATCGACAGTGAGAGTGTGAGTGTGAGTGTCAGCTCATCGACAGTGAGAGTGTGAGTGTGAGTGTCAGCTCATCGACAGTGAGTGTGAGTGTGAGTGTCAGCTCATCGACAGTGAGAGTGTGAGTGTGAGTGTCAGCTCATCGACAGTGAGAGTGTGAGTGTGAGTGTCAGCTCATCGACAGTGAGAGTGTGAGTGTGAGTGTCAGCTCATCGACAGTGAGAGTGTGAGTGTGAGTGTCAGCTCATCGACAGTGAGAGTGTGAGTGTGAGTGTCAGCTCATCGACAGTGAGAGTGTGAGTGTGAGTGTCAGCTCATCGACAGTGAGAGTGTGAGTGTGAGTGTCAGCTCATCGACAGTCAGAGTGTGATATCGGCAGTAATGAGGCCACACCCATGAGGGCGTGGCCCCGAACTGCGACAGTATAATGGCTGACCTTGTATCGGTCAGATATGGTGGTCAGGGAAATATGGTGGTCAGGGATATACGGTGATCAAGTTGTCACGGTGACCAGAGAGATTCGGTGGCCAGGGAGATATGGTGATCAGGGAGATACGATGACCAGGGAGACACGGTGGTCAGGGAGATGTGGTGGTCAGGGAGCCATGGCTGGGCTTGGTAGTGGTGCACAAGCCCGGCTGGAGTTGACGCATTGTTCAGACTGGCGACAGTCGGTCTGCATACGACCAAGTCTCGTCAGTGGCTCTCCTCCAGCCTGCGCAGTCCTGTGCGATGGAGGCAGACCGCCAACCAGCTCAGCTGTTCTCGAGCTCTGGCGGATCGCGGCCGTAGTTTGTTGTCCCATCATTCCGAGACCTTGACATCGTAAAGCCAGATTGGAACGTAAACTCCAAACTTGGTCGGGTGGCGGATCAAAAGTAGATTTGCATGAGCCTGAGGGTCGATCAGGCTGCTACTTAAAATTACTGATTGGATTTCGGGTGGGAATTGCGAGGACGAGAAACCACTCTCGCCTCGGCGATCAATCTCTGTCGGAGAGAGCGTGATGGCGGTGCTGGGGAACGGCTGGAGGTCATGTAGAGCGCCGGCGGTGTCTGCCAGCGTTTGGAGGTTATATTGAGCGTGGCTGGGTGTCTGAGAGCGCTTGGAGGTCAAGCAGGGCGTCGGAGAGATGTTGGAGCGGCTTAGATGTGAAATGCGCAGGTTGGGGATTTCCCGTTTGAAGATTGCGCGAAACATCCGGGATATCGATTTAAAGGCGACATAGGACATCTGGGTCGTCTCGTTTAGAGGTCATTTTGAGTGTACTGTGGTTGGTGGTTGGTGGTGTCTGGTGGTTGGTGTTTGGTGCCGTCTGGTTGTTGGTGTTTTAAATGTTCGTGGTGTCTGGATGTTGGTGTTTGGTAATGTAAAACACAAAGTAATTGGTATGTCCGGGAGGGCTTAGGAGAACAGAGCCGTGCGTGAAGAAGCGAGAAGGGCAGTAAGCACCTCAGAGCATCGCAGGACACCTCCTTCCCATCCCCCAACCAATTTGCAGCTGTTCTAGCAACTTTGGACTTTGATGGCGTTGCATATAATTTTGTGAGGCACTAAAAATGACTCGGGTCTTCGCAACTTCACAACTATTCCAACATATGTGGTCGGGGCGCAGAGAGTGTACCATGAGAGCTTTTGTACAATGGAATATGCTGAGCGCTTTGAATCATGAAGTAATTATCATGAGTTATCACTATGTCTAGTGATCATGATTTCTCGCAGCGATGCATCGTATTGCAGCAACTTCTTCGAGGGCGAACCGACTCGAGTGGGTCAGGAATTGTTCATGTTAATTATAGCCATCCGATGTGATGTATTGGTTCTGTCTGTTGCCGTCTTGCAATGAGTTCCACCTGATTGGATGCACGTTCCAAGCGACACCGCCACCGCCACCGCCACCGTGACGCCTGCCCAATGTTTTCAGACCTGGACGAGTGTAAGTCCCACGGCGGCTTCCACGGTCACCAGTGCGGTCCCAACACCGTGTGCCGCAACACTGTGGGATCGTACCAGTGCGACTGCTTGCCTGGTAAGTGAGCTGAACACACCAGAAGCGATCAGAGATGTGATACCTGCCAGGGATAGGTGAACTCGACACCTTCGCCGAGAAATGTCACGAGAACTCACATCACGAATTCCTTGGAAATGAGATGGCTTCTCAGTACCCACCGGCTAATGTGCTGACATTTCCCGACACTGTTTACCCATTTGCATTACACACAGCGCCAAGGTGTGACTGTTTCAGACCGGGCTCAGCGCAAATGGTAAATGCCAGTCGTGCCACGGAAAATTAATCACTTGCGTGCGCAGTTTGGAGTGACCTTGGGTTGGCAGCAAATGCCAGGCTGCGCGCCCTGCTGCGCTTCCATACCGTACGAACGGGCGGCGACCGATTCTGAAAAATAGCATGTGTAAAGAATGTTCAGGGTAAAACTTGATGACATCTGTAGCCAGTGACCCCTGTGACCGGTGGTCTGTGCGACCACTGTGACCTCCATTGATCTCTCCTGTCGATGTTCCACGGGACCGATGTCTTGCGTGACTGCTATTCCTCGTGACCCCTGTGACCTCTGGCACTTGCCCAGGCTACCAGCGGCACGACGCCTACATGTGCATAGAGAGGGACGAGTGTCGGGACGGCTCGCACAACTGCCACGCCGTGGCCGCGTGTATCAACACCCCGGGCAGCTACCAGTGCCGCTGCCCGGCCGGGTACAGTGGCGACGGCACCAGCTGTACACGTACGTACCCCTGCCCAGTTTTGTATCAACACCCCGGACAGCTACCAGTGCCGCTATCCGACCGGTTACACTGACGACGGCACGAGCTGTACACGTGTAGGAACTCGTGCTCTGACAGCACATGCGGTCATGCTCTGACTGCGGCTCGTGCTCTGACAGCACATGTCATGCGCCTGCGCAGAGACGCCCGGTAACTGGCCGCTCGCCAGTATCGCCCGTGACCTCGCTCAGGTCATTGCGCATGCGCACGGGCCGCGGCTGCCGAACCGCGCTCGGACACGTCCGCAGTTGCTTTGTATAATGTGCCATGGAAACTGCTCTCGAGCTGGCACTCTCGCATTCTCGTTCTGGTTCTCGCTCTCGCCGCCCGATATACGTATCGTCAAGTTACGGACCTTTGGAGCTCGCCATACGGACACGTCATAAGAAACGTAGCCACTTAGGCCGCTACACACGTACGTCCCCTGCCTGGTCGTGTTACGGACCTGCTTGAGACGCATCAGAAATGAACCAAAATTAGCCTCAGACAATGACAAGCAGTAGCCTTCAACAGCTGGATAAAAATATACCTTCATGTTCATGCTGCCCTCAAAGGCGTAGCGTGGCAAATTTACTTACTCGAATTTAAATTATATATTTGTGAGCTTACTGTACTGCTCTCCACCAGTTGTGGCCGGGCTGATATGCCTATTCAGCTGCACCACGTGCCCCGATCTCTCCATATGCATCATCCGACCGGTGCATTTGTCTACCAGTTACTTAGCCTGACCTGATCATTCCCATGATGCATGTGATCTGACCTGACCTGACCTGGTCTGGCCCCCAGCCGTGCGTAACCAGACGTACAAGAACGGCGGCCGGTGCGTGTCGCCCGACATGTGCTCGTGTCGGGTCACCTGACCTGACCTGACCTGACCTGACCTGGTCTGGCCCCAAGCCGTGTGTAACTAGACGTACCAGAACGGCGGCCGGTGCATGTCTGGTGACCTGATCTGACCTGACCTGACCTGCTGTGGCCCCCAGCCGTGCGTAACCAGACGTACAAGAACGGCGGCTGGTGTGTGTCGAGTGACCTGACCTGACCTGACCTGACCTGGTGTGGCCCCAGCCGTGTGTAACCAGACGTGCCAGAACGGCAGCCGGTTTACGTCGCCCGACATGTGCTCGTGTTGGGTGACCTGACCTGACCTGACCTGGTGTGCCCCCAACCGTGTGCAACCAGACGTGCCAGAACGGCGGCCGGTGCATGTCGGGTGATCTGATCTGACCTGACCTGACCTGGTGTGGCCCATAGCCGTGTGTAACCAGACGTGCCAGAACGGCGGCCGGTGCGTGTCGCCCGATATGTGTTCGTGTCGGGTGACCTGACCTGACCTGACCTGGTGTGGCTCCCAGCCGTGTGCAGCCAGACGTGCCAGAACGGTGGCGGGTGCGTGTCGGGTGACCTGACCTGACCTGACCTGGTGTGCCCCCAGCCGTGTGTAACCAGACGTGTCAGAACGGCGGCCGGTGCGTGTCGGGTGACCTGACCTGACCTGACCTGGTGTGCCCCCAGCCGTGTGTAACCAGACGTGTCAGAACGGCGGCCGGTGCGTGTCGCCCGACATGTGCTCGTGTCGGCGCGGCTTCGGCGGCCCCAGCTGTGAGAGAGACATCGACGAGTGTCGGCTGGGACTGCACCAGTGCCACCCGCACTCTGAGTGTGTCAACATGCCCGGCTGGTACCACTGCCGCTGCCGCGCCGGCTACCGGGCCCACCTGGGCGACCACACGCTGGGCGTCACCTGTACAGGTCAGAGGCACCGTCAACATGCCCGGCTGGTACCACTGCCGCTGCCGCGCCGGCTACCGGGCCCACCTGGGCGACCACACGCTGGGAGTCACCTGCACAGGTCAGAGGCACCGCACACTGGGGGTCACCTGTACAGGTCAGAGGCACCGCACACTGGGCAGGTCACCTGTAGAGGCCCGGCTGGGACTGCACCAGTGCCACCCGCACTCTGAGTGTGTCAACATGCCCGGCTGGTACCACTGCCGCTGCCGCGCCGGCTACCGGGCCCACCTGGGCCACCACACGCTGGGCGTCACCTGCACAGGTCAGAGGCACCGCACACTGGGGAGGTCACCTGTACAGGTCAGAGGCACCGCACACTGGGCAGGTCACCTGTAGAGGCCCGGCTGGTACCACTGCCGCTGCCGCGCCGGCTACCGGGCCCACCTGGGCGACCACACGCTGGGAGTCACCTGCACAGGTCAGAGGCACCGTCAACATGCCCGGCTGGTACCACTGCCGCTGCCGCGCCGGCTACCGGGCCCACCTGGGCGACCACACGCTGGGAGTCACCTGTACAGGTCAGAGGCACCGCACACTGGGCAGGTCACCTGTAGAGGCCCGGCTGGTACCACTGCCGCTGCCGCGCCGGCTACCGGGCCCACCTGGGCGACCACACGCTGGGAGTCACCTGCACAGGTCAGAGGCACCGCAAACTGGGCAGGTCACCTGTAGAGGCCAGAGACACCGCACACTGGGAGTCGCCTGTACAGGTCAGAGGCACCGCTCATTGGGAGTCACCTGCACAGGTCAGAGACACCGCTCACTGGGGGTCACCTGTACAGGCTAGAGGCACCACCCACTGGGGGTCACCTGCGCAGGTCAGACACAACACACTGGGAGCATTGTGCAGGTCAGTACCGTAGCTGTCGGCTGCTGGGTTGAAGGGGTGAGGGGGTAACTGCATAATGAAATGGAATGGGAGCTCAATCTTCCTGCACTTCGGCAATTGAGCGATATCCGCCCGGGTGTACGAGCTCATCCTTCCGGAGTTTCAGAAGATATTGATCTAGTAATGATATGCCTGACAGCCAATTCTGCTGAAAGTTCGTCCGGGCAGATTATGGGCGAGGGCTAAGTCTGAGCGAGCCTACTGCCCTGTATACGACGGAAGTTCACATCAGTGACACGGCGTCGCCCGACCCAAATATCAAACTATTGCTTTGTTTCATTGTTGCAAGCTATGCTTCCTTTGCTAGCAATCATATCTATAGAATACGTGTTATAGTTGTTGTTTACAACTTCAATTGGATATCTATGAAGCACTCGGAACAGTGTTCAGAGAAGAATTCCTGCGGCGCCAGCTCCCGTCGCTCGATCAATGCGCCGCGCCCTATCCATGGCCCCGCCACTCCTGCCGCTCCCCACTACGTCCATGGCGCCGCCACTCCTGCCGCTCCCCACCACATCCATGGCCCCGCCACCCCCAGCCCTCCCCACTACGTCCATGGCCCCGCCACTCCTGCCGCTCCCCACCACGTCCATGGCCCCGCCACTCCTGCCGCTCCCCACAACGTCCATGGCCCCGCCACCCCTGTCGCTCCCCACTACGTCCATGGCCCCGCCACTCCTGCCGCTCCCCACTACGTCCATGGCCCCGCCACTCCTGCCGCTCCCCACCACATCCATGGCCCCGCCACCCCCCCCCCCCACCACGTCCACCGCCACCCCTGTCGCTCCCCACCACCCCCCCACTCCATGGCCCCGCCACCCCTGTCGCTCCCCACCACGTCCATGGCCCCGCCACTCCTGCCGCTCCCCCACTACGTCCATGGCCCCGCCACCCCTGTCGCTCCCCACTACGTCCATGGCCCCGCCACTCCTGCCGCTCCCCACCACGTCCATGGCCCCGCCACTCCTGCCCCAACCCCCTGCCGCTCCCCACCACGTCCATGGCCCCGCCACCCCCAGCCCTCCCCACCACGTCCATGGCCCCGCCACTCCTGCCGCTCCCCCACTACGTCCATGGCCCCGCCACTCCTGCCGCTCCCCACCACGTCCATGGCCCCGCCACCCCTGCCGCTCCCCACCACGTCCATGGCCCCGCCACTCCTGCCGCTCCCCACCACGTCCATGGCCCCGCCACTCCTGCCGCTCCCCACCACGTCCATGGCCCCGCCACCCCCAGCCCTCCCCACCACGTCCATGGCCCCGCCACTCCTGCCGCTCCCCACCACGTCCATGGCCCCGCCACCCCAGCCCTCCCCACACTCCATCCCCCCCCCCCACCCACTACGTCCATGGCCCCGCCACTCCTGCCGCTCCCCACCACGTCCAGGCCCCGCCACCCTGCCGCTCCCCACCACATCCATGGCCCCGCCACTCCTGCCGCTCCCCACCACATCCATGGCCCCGCCACCCCCAGCCCTCCCCACTACGTCCATGGCCCCGCCACTCCTGCCGCTCCCCACCACATCCATGGCCCCGCCACCCCCAGCCCTCCCCACCACATCCATGGCCCCGCCACCCCCAGCCCTCCCCACCACATCCATGGCCCCGCCACCCCAGCCCTCCCCACCACATCCATGGCCCCGCCACCCCCAGCCCTCCCCACCACGTCCATGGTTCCGCCACCCCTGTCGCTCCCCACTACGTCCATGGCCCCGCCACTCCTGCCGCTCCCCACCACGTCCATGGCGCCGCCACTCCTGCCGCTCCCCACCACATCCATGGCCCCGCCACCCCCAGCCCCCCCACCACGTCCATGGTCCGCCACCCCTGTCGCTCCCCACTACGTCCATGGCCCCGCCACTCCTGCCGCTCCCCACTACGTCCATGGCGCCGCCACTCCTGCCGCTCCCCACCACATCCATGGCCCCGCCACCCCCAGCCCTCCCCACTACGTCCATGGCCCCGCCACCCCTGTCGCTCCCTACCACATCCATGGCCCCGCCACTCCTGCCGCTCCCCACCACGTCCATGGCCCCGCCACTCCTGCCGCTCCCCACTACGTCCATGGCCCCGCCACTCCTGCCGCTCCCCACCACATCCATGGCCCCGCCACTCCTGCCGCTCCCCACCACGTCCATGGCCCCGCCACCCCCAGCCCCTCCCCACTACGTCCATGGCCCCGCCACCCCTGCCGCTCCCCACCACGTCCATGGCCCCGCCACTCCTGCCGCTCCCCACCACATCCATGGCCCCGCCACCCCGCCCTCCCCACCACATCCATGGCCCCGCCACCCCCAGCCCTCCCCAGCCCTCCCCACCACGTCCATGGCCCCGCCACCCCTGTCGCTCCCCACTACGTCCATGGCCCCGCCACTCCTGCCGCTCCCCACCACGTCCATGGCCCCGCCACTCCTGCCGCTCCCCACCACATCCATGGCCCCGCCACTCCTCCCTCCCCACCACATCCATGGCCCCGCCACCCCCAGCCCTCCCCACCACATCCATGGCCCCGCCACTTCCTGCCGCTCCCCACCACGTCCATGGCCCCGCCACTCCTGCCGCTCCCCACTACGTCCATGGCCCCGCCACCACCAGCCCTCCCCACTACGTCCATGGCCCCGCCACTCCTGCCGCTCCCCACCACGTCCATGGCCCCGCCACCCCCAGCCCTCCCCACTACGTCCATGGCCCCGCCACCCCCAGCCCTCCCCACCACGTCCATGGCCCCGCCACTCCTGCCGCTCCCCACCACGTCCATGGCCCCGCCACTCCTGCCGCTCCCCACTACGTCCATGGCCCCGCCACTCCTGCCGCTCCCCAGTACGTCCATGGCCCCGCCACTCCTGCCGCTCCCCACCACGTCCATGGCCCCGCCACTCCTGCCGCTCCCCACCACCTCCATGGCCCCGCCACCCCCAGCCCTCCCCACTACGTCCATGGCCCCGCCACTCCTGCCGCTCCCCACTACGTCCATGGCCCCGCCACCCCCAGCCCTCCCCACCACATCCATGGCCATGCCACTCCTGTCGCTCCCCACTACGTCCATGGCCCCGCCACCCCTGTCGCTCCCCACTACGTCCATGGCCCCGCCACTCCTGCCGCTCCCCACTACGTCCATGGCCCCGCCACTCCTGCCGCTCCCCACTACGTCCATGGCCCCGCCACTCCTGCCGCTCCCCACTACGTCCATGGCCCCGCCACTCCTGCCGCTCCCCACCACGTCCATGGCCCCGCCACCCCCAGCCCTCCCCACTACGTCCATGGCCCCGCCACCCCTGTCGCTCCCCACTACGTCCATGGCCCCGCCACTCCTGCCGCTCCCCACTACGTCCATGGCCCCGCCACTCCTGCCGCTCCCCACTACGTCCATGGCCCCGCCACTCCCTGCCGCTCCCCACTACGTCCATGACCCCGCCACTCCTGCCGCTCCCCACCACGTCCATGGCCCCGCCACCCCCAGCCCTCCCCACTACGTCCATGGCCCCGCCACCCCTGTCGCTCCCCACTACGTCCATGGCCCCGCCACTCCTGCCGCTCCCCACCACGTCCATGGCCCCGCCACCCCCAGCCCTCCCCACTACGTCCATGGCCCCGCCACTCCTGCCGCTCCCCACTACGTCCATGGCCCCGCCACTCCTGCCGCTCCCCACTACGTCCATGGCCCCGCCACTCCTGCCGCTCCCCACTGCGAACATGGCCTCTCGTGACCAGGCGTTGATGTCTTCACGCTGTGCTAGGAGCTGCGGTAGTTGAGTAGTTGCTGCGGAAGTAGCGCGGTTGGGAAACATGAAATGTTGGGCAGTTGTGATCGATCCACATGTTCGCCGTCGACAACGGTATAATACCCCGCCCTTGAAGCTCAGGAACCCCATCGCACGCGCCTTGCCCTCGCTCGCCGAGAGCTACTAATTTCTCGCTATGTCGGCACACCAGGATATATACGTACAAATATGACACCTAAGGATATATACATACATATATGGCACATAAGGATATATGCATAAATGTAGAACACATCAGGATATACACATAAGGATAGGACACATAAGGATATATGGATAAAGATATGACACATAGGGATATATACATAAAACATTAAACATGCTGATATATACGTACAGATATGACACAAGATATAAGTGGTTGCTTGCTCGCTGGGGAGTGTGAGGCCGTTTGGTGATACAGTGTGGTTCATTATGGACAGAGTAGCTGTTTGATGACCGGATGTGTGCAAAGATCAATAGTAACGTGAATCGTCTGAGGAGGTGTACTGGCGGCGTTAAGTGGCGTCGGCTGTGCAGTATGTATGTAGGAGGGGAAGTATACTGGCGGCGTGGAGTGGCGTCGACTGTGCAGTATGTATGTAGGAGGGGAAGTATACTGGCGGCGTGGAGTGGCGTCGGCTGTACAGTATGTATATGGAAGGAGAAGGATACTGGCGGCGTTGAGTGGCGTCGGCTGTACAGTATGTATGTGGAAGGGGAAGGATACTGGCGGCGTTGAGTGGCGTCGGCTGTACAGTATGTATGCAGGAGGGGAAGTATACTGGCTGCGTTGAGTGGCGTCGGCTGTACAATAAGTATGTAGGAGGGGAAGTATACTGGCGGCGTTGAGTGGCGTCGGCTGTGCAGTATGTATGTAGGAGGGGAAGTATACTGGCGGCGTGGAGTGGCGTCGACTGTACAGTATGTATGTAGGAGGGGAAGTATACTGGCGGCGTTGAGTGGCGTCGGCTGTGCAGTATGTATGTGGAAGGGGAAGTATACTGGCGGCGTGGAGTGGCGTCGGCTGTACAGTATGTATGTAGGAGGGGAAGTATACTGGCGGCGTGGAGTGGCGTCGGCTGTGCAACATGTATGTGGAAGGGGAAGGGGCAACAGTTTTCCAATAGGCGGTGACAGGGCAGAGCGACACGAGCTGACCGGTAAATGTGTTTGGCGTGCGTGGTAGATCAGTGCCAGGGGAGTGTAGTGTCGCCTCCCCAGCCGCCTGCCGCAGATGCTGATCCCGCACCCCGTGCCGTGGAGTCGGCTCGCCTGACCACGTGTTGGCTGACCGCTCCCCCGCCCGCGCAGACGTGGACGAGTGTGAGGAGGGCTCGCACACGTGCGACTTGCCGGCCACGTGCAACAACACGGTGGGCAGCTACACGTGCCAGTGTCCGGGCGACCAGTGCAGCAACAGTGAGTACAGCCGGGCCGTCGGCACTGCGGTGACCACGGCGCGGGAGAGAAGGGCCACTGCCACACCCTGTATACATAGCCATAGTCGTATATTGAGTTCTCCATATTCATGGCTTTTCAGCACTCGCGTAGGGAGCACACTGTATACATCACCAGCGGTAGGCAGCTCTCCGGCGACCACGGCACGAGAGGGGAGGGCCACTGCGACACCCTGTGTACATCACCAGCGACACCCTGTGTTCATCACCAGCGGTAGGCAGCTCTGCGGCGACCACGGCACGAGAGGGGAGGGCCACTGCGACACCCTGTGTACATCACCAGCGGTAGGCAGCTCTCCGGCGACCACGGCACGAGAGGGGAGGGCCACTGCGACACCCTGTGTACATCACCAGCGGTAGGCAGCTCTGCGGCGACCACGGCACGAGAGGGGAGGGCCACTGCGACACCCTGTGTACATCACCAGCGGCGGGAAGCTCAGCAGTCGTTGCTCGACATTGCAATGTCAGCGTCAGTGCTGGCAACGTTGCCGGCCACCACAGTGCCAGCAGTCACAACGTTGCCAGCCACCACAGTGCCAGCAGTCACAACGTTGCCAGCCACCACAGTGCCAGCAGTCACAACGTTGCCAGCCACCACAGTGCCAGCAGTCACAACGTTGCCATCAACCACAGTGCCAGCAGTCACAACGTTGCCATCAACCACAGTGCCAGCAGTCACAACGTTGCCAGCCACCACAGTGCCAGCAGTCACAACGTTGCCAGCCACCACAGTGCCAGCAGTCACAACGTTGCCAGCCACCACAGTGCCAGCAGTCACAACGTTGCCAGCCACCACAGTGCCAGCAGTCACAACGTTGTCAGCAACCACAGTGCCAGCAGTCGCTGCGGGCGAAGTCGTGGCGCTTTAGAGAACTTGCAGCCAGACCGAAGGCGTCCAACAGCGACGGATAGGTGACGCACAGAGATTCGTGATAGTCGTGCAAAGGAGCTTTCCGAAGTTTTGTGGCAATTATTAGCCGGTACCTCTCGTCTTTTGCGACTGTGCTATAAAGCAGCACAATAGACATGCCTAACTACATATTGAATTTTGCATCCCCTGACGCATATCTCACATAAGCTCAGGTATAACGGACATGTTCAGCAAATTTGTTTATAAGACACTTGTTTTCCTCAGACACGGACATATTCAGCCCATCTGTTTACAACACACTTGTGTTCCTTGATTCACCGCCGCTCACTTTGAACGAAAAGCTGTATGACTTACATCACCACGGCCACAACAGAAACTATATCTAGCTATGAAGACTAACATTATCTGAGAGGCAGAAATGTTCATCAAACTCAACTACTAATTAAATCAACGAGGCCGCAAGTGGAGCCGGGGAAATTGTGTGTGGTTATTTATGTAGCGCACCCGCGTGCCCTCCGTAATTGCGCTTGCACTTACGCAATTACGAAAGTACAAAGCTTAATTACAAAGCTCCAATCGAGTGGCAAGGAAGTATACGAATGTTCGCTACTTTCCGCGGCCAAATTTGAACAAACCTTGGGGTCTGCTGGCACTTTCCCCACATACATAGGTCCAATCAGATTGTACGTCGCTATCGAACATCTGATTAGATGCTACCACACATCATTTGGTGACAGGAAACCACCAGACAGCCGTATGAGGCGCTACCACAGATCCTTTGATGACAAGAAACCAGTCGATAGCCGTATCTATCGAACCCCAGGTGAACACATTATCACAAGCTCACTGATCGTTCAGGACTTGCCACATATTACTGCGAGGAGACGCAGTATATTATGAACTAATTGTGTAATGCGTATACAATAAATGCACTTTGTATGTTGGCTCATGTTTGAGTCATATTTATGTTTGCTTCATACTGAAAGGATTCACCGCTTGTAACATGTTCGAAATTATGCCGACCATGAAACTTGCATGACGCACTCCAAGGAGTGCGTCATGAGAAGATGAGAAGTCAGGCACCTTTAAGAAGATACCCTCATGTCTCAACACGTTATATGGCAGGGGCGGTTTGCTTTCCACCTTCCAAACGACGACCTCAGACGGACAGAAGGCGTTAATCATGCACATCCAGCCATCTGTCTTTAGTCGGAAGAATGCAAGTTAGACGCGAAATTGGGTCCAGTGAGAAATAACGTATGAAACGTGGCTGCATGCCCAGCTGACCTGAAGCCCTAGACTGGCGGAGACGGCTGGCAATGGGCGTGGCAAGATCGATGCCAGTCTGCTGTCACCATCCAACGGTGGCACAGCAACGGGCTGAAGTGAACCGTACTCAGCCACCACACCAACCAGCTCCACTCAGCCACCACACTCAGCCACCACACCAACCAGCTCCACTCAGCCATGACACTCAGCCACCGCACCAACCAGCCGCACTCAGCCGCCACACTCACCCACCAGTCTTATCCACGCACTCACTCGCCACCCTTATCTTCACACTCATCCGCCACCCTTATTTGTTTATATCGCCACCCATCTGTCATTCATATTCACACGCTAACCCGTCACCCCTATACACACACTCACTCGCCACCCTTATGTATACATTCACCCGCCACACTTATCCACACACCCATTCACCACCCATATCCTCACACTCACCCGCCACCCTTATCTACCCATCCGCCATCCTTATCCACACTCTCCCACTACCCTCATCCCGACAATCATCCGCCACCATTATCCACACACACACACCCGCTACCCTTATCCTCACACTCATCCGCCACCCTTATCCACACACCCACCCGCCATATTCGCCTGACTAATTCACTCATCACACCCACCCGCCATATTCGCCTGACTCATTCACTCATCACACCCACCCGCCATATTCGCCTGACTCATTCACTCATCACACCCCCTTCTCCACCCATCCGCCATATTCGCCTGACTCATTCACTCATCACACCCACCCGCATATTCGCCTGACTCATTCACTCACACACCCACCCCCATATTCGCCTGATTAATTCACTCATCACACCCACCCGCCATATTCGCCTGATTAATTCACTCATCACACCCACCCGCCATATTCGCCTGACTAATTCACTCATCTCACCCACCCGCCATATTCGCCTGACTCATTCACTCATCACACCCACCCGCCATATTCGCCTGACTCATTCACTCATCACACCCATCCCCCATATTCGCCTGATTAATTCACTCATCACACCCACCCGCCATATTCGCCTGATTAATTCACTCATCACACCCACCCGCCATATTCGCCTGACTAATTCACTCATCTCACCCATCCGCCATATTCGCCTGACTCATTCACTCATCACACCCATCCGCCATATTCGCCTGATTAATTCACTCATCACACCCACCCGCCATATTCGCCTGATTAATTCACTCATCACACCCACCCGCCATATTCGCCTGACTAATTCACTCATCTCACCCATCCGCCATATTCGCCTGACTCATTCACTCATCACACCCATCCGCCATATTCGCCTGACTCATTCACTCATCACACCCACCCGCCATATTCGCCTGACTCATTCACTCATCACACCCACCCGCCATATTCGCCTGACTCATTCACTCATCACACCCACTCGCCATATTCGCCTGATTAATTCACTCATCACACCCACCCGCCATATTCGCCTGACTCATTCACTCATCACACCCACCCGCCATATTCATCTGACTCATTCACTCATGACACCCACCCGCCATATTCGCCTGACTCATTCACTCATCACACCCACCCCCCATATTCGCCTGACTATTTCACTCATCACACCCATCCCCCATATTCGCCTGACTCATTCACTCATCACACCCATCCCCCATATTCGCCTGACTAATTCACTCATCACACCCATCCGCCATATTCGCCTGACTCATTCACTCATCACACCCATCCCCCATATTCGCCTGACTAATTCACTCATCACACCCATCCCCCATATTCGCCTGACTCATTCACTCATCACACCCATCCCCCCATATTCGCCTGACTCATTCACTCATCACACCCATCCGCCATATTCGCCTGACTCATTCACTCATCACACCCATCCGCCATATTCGCCTGACTAATTCACTCATCACACCCATCCGCCATATTCGCCTGACTCATTCACTCATCACACCCACCCGCCACATTCAATGCGCACTCGCCCCGGTATGCCCAGCTCTTCCCCGGATGCACGGAACATGAATGTTTTGAACAAATCACAGCTGCCACCGCGTCGCACGTACCGCACCGTTGTCTGGTGTGTTTCCATGCAGCACATGTAAGCTGCGAGCAGGGGCGGAACTCTACCAAAATTATTGTGGCGGGGGAGGGGGAAACGCACAGGAGCATTTTGAGGAATTCAAATCTGTTTCGAGGGCTATCTATATGGTCCCATGTTGAAAACGGGAGTAATTTGGCGATCCACGCTTGTTTTTAGAAGGGCCCATCTCCCTCCTACCCAAAGAATCAATTAATACAGAAATCAATACATACACAAATAAATAAATACATAAATAAATAAGCACACAATAAATGAGAAACAAATACAATGTTCCACCACTGGCTACGACGAGATGTGAGTTTCACACTGATAATTTGAGTGATTAATGCGCCTCCAGGCTCTCTTCAGCCTGTGCCGCTGTCGCCGACCCTTTTGTTACGTGACGGGCGGTGCGACGAGGTGTGACATTCTCCGTGACCTACCGTGACACCGTATCGTGGCGTGACGTGACGTGCCCTGTGACGACAGACTGCACGGTGGACGGCGCCACCTACCCGCACGGCGCCAGCTGGCCAGAGCCGGACCGCACGTGCCGTACGTGCCGCTGCTCGGACGGCGTCACCACGTGTCAGCCGCACACGTGCAACTGTGACGACCCGCACGTGGACGTCACGTGTTGTCCGCAGTGAGTAGCCACGAGTCTGGCGACGTGGCGTCGGCTGCGCATCTCTGTATGACGTCAGTCACATCGGCTGTATACTATCACTCAGTCTGGGCTGGAGGGATGTTGGGAGAGTAGTGGACATGATAAGAAATGAAAAGCATTGTGAATACCCATGTACACTGTGTCTCATGCCACCATGTGAATATATCATGCTGTTCTTAGATTATGATGCTTGCAGATACATTCATTGAGAAGATCCAAAAGGAGACATTTCTGGTACCTCTTCTTATCACATTTGTATAGCACGTTTTCATCTCCAACCTATTGTCCGCTCTAATCGCCATGTCTACCCGTCTCACCCAACCTCACGGAGCCCATTGCTCAAGATCGATGTCCGGTCTGATGTTTTTTTATTCGCCAGCTCTCTTCTTTGCAAGCTGAAAGCGTGGACCGAAATTACCGATCCTGAAGGGACATCTGTTTTTCGTAGTTTAGTGCATTCGGGAGCTCTTCTACAGAAAACATTATCACATGATGAATAAATCAGGCTTCTCTGATGGGTATTTTGCAGTTTCGAACGAACTTCTACTGCGGATGCCCCGAATAGTCGCAAACTGCAGAACATCTGAAATGTTAATAACTATTCTGGAATATAGTTAACGAACGTTTCTAAACTGTACGTGGCCAGAGTATGCGTGTTGCTGGCCGGACCGCCGCCAGAGATCGGAGGATTGATTAGCTGCCGGCAGACTGGGCGTGACTAGAGAGCTATCGAGCCGCAGTCGCTCACGTGACGCCACGTGCCTGGTCGGCCTGATGACGTCACAGGTGTGTCAGCGGTGTCACGGTCGGAGCCCGGCTGGGCCGCGACTAGAGGGCTATCGAGCCGCAGTCGCTCACGTGACGCCACGTGCCTGGTCGGCCTGATGACGTCACAGGTGTGTCAGCGGTGTCACGGTCGGAGCCCGGCTGGGCCGCGACTAGAGGGCTATCGAGCCGCAGTCGCTCACGTGACGCCAGTGCCTGTGGCCACGTCACAGGTGTGTCAGCGGTGTCACGGTCGGAGCCCGGCTGGGCCGCGACTAGAGGGCTATCGAGCCGCAGTCGCTCACGTGACGCCACGCGCCTGGTCGGCCTGATGACGTCACAGGTGTGCCGGCGGTGTCACGGTCGGAGCCAGACTGGATGTGACGTCACTGGTGGCCTGGGGCTGTACGGGGCGAGTGCGGCGCGGCGCCACCGTGTGCCAGTGTGACCGATCGGCTGGTGTGGCGGCTGTGTTTCAGGTGCGACTCCAGCTCAGGCTGTTTCCACCAGACGCTGCCCAACGTGCGGTTCGGGAACGGAGACCAATGGCTGCACCAGTGTCAGCTGTGCGAATGTCTGGTAAGTGAAGACATGGAGCGTCGGCGTCACACCCATAGGTGCGCTTACAGCCGTACTACATCCACGGGAAGCGTGATGGTGGTAAGTCGCCCGATATGTGCGTCATGCAACTGCACGAACTTAGGCCCGCAAACCATCCATCAGCGTCGTATGAGAACAGTGTCGCGGTCTCGGCCATTGCTGTGGGCTGGCGTGTGGCCACCTGGGACGTCAAGAGCTCATCAGCCTATCCCCACCCCTACATACGCCCTCTCACATTGTCTTCGGGGCGGTCCTTGCGGGTGGTTCCGACCCCCGGCACGAACCGGGCATCGATCGTTGCTGGCGGGGTGGCGGGTGCTGTCTGTGCCACTGCCGTGACCTCTCAGACATGTCCATCCTGTGACGTTGCCGTGACCTCTCCGACATGTCCGGCCCGTGACGACGCCATGACCTCTCCAACATATCTGACTAATGACACTGCCGTGACCTCTCCCACCTGCCCAGCCCGTGACGCTGCCGTGACCTCTCCGACATGCCCGTCCCGTGACGCTGCCGTGACCTCTCCGACATGTCCGGTCCGTGACGCTGCCTTGACCTCTCCCACCTGCCCAGCCCGTGACGCTGCCGTGACCTCTCCGACATGCCCGGCCCGTGACGCTGCCGTAACCTCTCCGACATGTCCGGTCCGTGACGCCGCCGTGACCTCTCCGACATGCCCGGCCCGTGACGCCGCCGTGACCTCTCCGACATGCCCGGCCCGTGACGCCGCCGTGACCGTGCCGCAGACGGGCCAGATCGACTGCTGGCAGCAGCAGTGTCCGCCCACCTGGTGTAGCAGCCCGCTGTGGTCGGACGGCGACTGCTGCCCGCGCTGCGCAGACGACCCGTGCGCAGCGCCGGTCAACGAGTCGCGCGCCGCGCCATGCAACATCGCCGCGGTGGCGCAGCCGCTGGTCAGCGGCGCACAGTGGCGCGCGCTCGAGGCCAACTGCCCCGACTGCCGGTGTAAGGTGAGGCTGCCGGTCAGGTGAGGTGCGTCACGTCGGGTACTCAGTCAGGCGGTGAGCACGCTGCAGATAGCACGACGGTGGTAGCGGCCCCGCACTACCGCCGCGTCTGTGTGCTGTGCTGTGACATTTGCCTCATTAACGGGAAACGTCCTGTGTATGTGTGAAGTCGCTTAACATGTACATTTGCCTCGACAATGAAGGTACATCTTACAGACTGGCTGAGCTGTCTCGGGTGGTGTAGAATATATACGATGATTGCTCGGGTCCAATTCCATGAAATGCCTGCCATTTCATTCAATACACTATTAGTTAAGCATTACTTTGGTTCACGATTTACTATTTCTGCTACTCTGGGCGCTAGATAACCACTAGCAGTTCAGGCACCCTTAAGCCCAAATAAACAAACAAACTTCTGCTACTCTAGGAATTGCAGCGAAGCGATCTGTGCTGCACCCGAATAAATCATTGCACAAGCACATATCAATACGGCGTTCGAGATAACCGGCGCAGGACTTGCAATACCGATGGTGAAGATGGTTGGTAGGGGGCTTCTCAGATATTTTCAAGGAACAATTCATGTATTTCGTATCATCCGAATAACCGTTGGCTCTTTTAATGTTACCCCAATCCACCTAGTTTGCATCTATGCAGGAAGGATAGACCTAGACTTAGCAGGTGAAGGAAAAAATGAATAAATATACTTCATAATAACAGCCTGAAAACATGATAGTTTTGCCCTGGTCTGAACTATTTTGATGTTAATAGTTCGGTTTTGGGAATTATCGAATACACCGTGCGGCATAGCGCGCGATGGTACATTACATGGCACAAATCAGGTGTGCTGAAAGCAATCGTTATTTTAGTGGTCATCATCCTTAAATTGTACTGCCTGTATCAACACTCAACATTAAAAATGTACATGCACATTGCATCGAACTGGACCTGTAAGTCCATCAATGTTTTAATATTAACCACTAACTGTGACTGCGTGCACTAACTGTGCAGCTCCTCCTGTGTACCACTGTACAACCCCCACAGCTGCCACTGACTGTGACTGCGTGCACTAACTGTGCAGCTCCTCCTGTGTACCACTGTACAACCCCCACAGCTGCCACTGACAACCATTCTATTGCAGGTGCCGTTTTGTGAGAAGTTGGTGAGCAAAAATTCCGCGTGTGTGCCTCGGTAATTTCACCTTCTCACTCTCTGCTGCCTGAAATCACGCTTACCACGGTCTAGCCATATGGTTGCACGTATCGTACTGCGGATGCAGGCCAATGTCTCTGTATTTGAGTCTGCATCCTGTACAAATCAGCCCGTCAGTGTTCACGATAGTCTGATGCTGCCCTTCGGTGTACATACTCTCGTCGTATTAGATATACTTCTCAGTCACGAATGGTAGGGTCACGGGCTATTAACAGATATTGTGGTGGTGGATTGTTGTTTTATGGCAGCCAACTATTGGGTCATTTTGCGCCCACCCTTTAATATGAAGAAGCAAAACCATGCTTCCGTGCTGGACTTCAAGCTCTCAGGAAGCACATAATTAAGAACACCTGCTCTGGGAAGTCCTAGGTATGAATGCTCTGGGGTGTCCTAGGTAGGAATGCTCTGGGGAGTCCTAGGTAGGAATGCTCTGGGGAGTCCTAGGTAGGAATGCTCTGGGGTGTCCTAGGTAGGAATGCTCTGGGGAGTCCTAGGTAAGAATGCTTTGGAGAGTACTAGGTAGGACTGCTCGGGAACGTCCTAGCTGTGCACAAATTATTGGCAATATAAACTGTACATGCTAATGATCTGGTATATCTAATGATGCGCTGGGGCCGGGA
Source organism: Ashinkailepas kermadecensis (assembly GCA_034440615.1). Taxonomy (NCBI): domain Eukaryota; kingdom Metazoa; phylum Arthropoda; class Thecostraca; family Neolepadidae; genus Ashinkailepas; species Ashinkailepas kermadecensis. The sequence goes on along the minus strand of JAOTOM010003105.1, from coordinate 30,909 downwards.
AACTCTCTGACCTCCGATCCCCACCCCACAGGACGGCCAGCTTTGGTGCGGCTACTCTAGCCACTGTATCTGTCCTGATCATTCAGCGTCTGCTCGTCTCCATCGACTCAACTTCAGCGTCGGCCGCAAACCGATCCTCGCTGCAGAAGGCAGCACAGCCGCGCCGACAGAGGGCAACACCATCGAGCCGACAGAAGGCAGCACCACTGAGCCGGCAGACGGCGGCACTACCGCGCCGACTGAGCGGGCAGCCAGCGCGAGTGTTACGACGCGGGACGCCAGTGCGAGCGGCGCGAGCGCGGAGACGCGCAGTGCGCTGGACAAAGCGCGCGACGAGCGCCCTAGGACGTAGGTGGCGGCGGCGGTCAGACTGCCCACCGGCCGGCAAGCCGTGCGCGCGCCAGCAGTACCAAACACGCTAGTCAATGTGCAGCTATGCATAGATTGTGTATTATTTTCGGTGGTCAATGCTGGAATATTCCTAAAATAATATGCGATGTTCACCCAGCCGTGCTGCCGCCGGGTCGGTCTGTGTCTGCTGCTTCCGACGGGCGCCGCCAGTCGGGTGTCGAGGTGACACCGCAGCGCTCGGACCACGGAGGCCACCGAAGACACGCCGACGGCCTCCGGACGTCCCAGCGCAGCCCTGCAGCTTCGGTAGACGCGCACAGCCGGCGCGCGACCGAGACACTGCCGCGCCACACGCCGGCCGCGCGCCGCAGCCGACCCTCTGCCGCGCCGTGTCGGCCGACGGCCGGCGGGCGCCACACCCGCTCTAGCTCTATCATATCAGTCTGCCAGCGTGCTGTCTGTCGGGCTGGAGACCGGTGCCGCCGCCCGCCGGCGAGCCCGTGGCTGTCTGTCGGGCTGGAGACCGGTGCCGCCGCCCGCCGGCGAGCCCGTGTACCGCCATTCAAAGTGTTCTAGTCTGGCGGCGGCTCGGCCTCGGCTCGGCCAGCCGCCGCCGTCTCCGTCGCTGTCGTGCTGAAGGTCAGTGTGCTGAATGTGTCCCGTACCGCGACGAGAGGTACAAATGGGCCGGCCGTGTCGAGACGCAGCTGGCGGCTGTGGTCGGCACGTACCAGCAGCATTTAGCGGCTGTTGTTGTTGGAATGGGTTTAGCTCAGGGGTCAAGAACCTTTCCGACACCACGGGCATTGTATGTGTGTAGCGAGCTGAGGCTTCGCCCGTGATACGATCAGAGAATGTCACCAGACATGTTCCTTTGTTTGCCATTGTATAACGCTACCCCGGGGCTAAAACGGAGGGGCAGCCACTACCCGACAAGACACAGATGCATCCTGTGGTATGTGTACATATCTCTGAATTTCTGCTTCTAAGACACTTAATGTTACATGTGGATCGGTATGCAGTATATATATTTTCATTAATCGCCGTTTTATTGACTACGGCGCGCAACGTTATCGTCGACACATTTCAGTTATTGTGCCTGGTCTTACGCAATTCAGCTAAGTTGTCTCATTCATGAGACCCACCATTTTTGTACATGGCCGTGGTTTTGGAACAGCGAGCATGCACAACACATGTGAAAATGCTTCAGTAGTACGATATGGCAAACATCGTGTTGGATCACAATTGAATTGATACGGGCAGAATAATGCTGGGAAACGTAGGTTCGGGATTTCCACAGTGCGTCTCACGGTTCGTATAGCACGTGGTGAAGGCTTCTTCTACTGGCGTTGTTAAATCAAACGCGTCAGCAAAGAAAACCCAACGAAGCCAGCCGGGCGTTGGATGCCAAAAGCCAGCGCTCGCCAGGCCAGTGCAAAGTCCGATGGAGCGGGATACCGTCAGCTGGTTCTGAGGCCGCTTCCTCAGCTGTTGGGGGCCCAAGGGCAGGGTGGGAGCGGAGTGATAGGTCGGACGACGGGTCCAAATCCCCGACTACCCCGGATATCACGTCGGCAGGGATGCAGCAGGGGCGAGACCGGTTCCTAACCACCTGAGGAGGCTGACAGCCACAGCTTAAAGCCGGAACCAGTGGCCCACCGCTGAGCTAGCGCCCGTGCCAGCCGTCGTGTTTTATTCCCCGCTTCTGTGCAGGTCCGTGTAGGTCCTACTACGTCCACTCGGCGCGCCAATTGTGAATATGCCTGTTGATTTTACGACGCTACATGTTTGTATAAACATGAATATATAACACACCCATCGCGCGCAGTTTCAGTGAAGAACACACAGAACACGGCTGCGAACAGCTTTACCGACATCACTGCACTGAGTTAGTAGCTGTAGGAACACCACATCAACACGCGTCCTATATGCGCCCAAAATTACAAAATTAACTGAAAATGACAAATCATCAGACGAGAACATTTCCAAAAACGTTCAACGTGGGAAACGGACTTGATAAGCGCAACGAATGTCACCGGAGGAGTCTTCACGGCATTTGCCGGCATCAAGCGAGCGATGGAGCTCCGGAAGACGATTAGAGACGCACATCCTCCCACCGTTCAGAAACCAAGAAACCCGGGCGGTCAACCGGATGACTCAGAGATCTGCCCTCAGAGATCTGCCCTCAGAGATCTACCCTCAGAGATCTGCCCTCAGAGATCTGCCCTCAGAGATCTGCCCTCTGCTTCATCGTCGATGAACTCCTCCAGCCTTCTCTGGAACTCTCGCATCCTCTCGTCGTTCTGGAACAAGACACCTAGAGTTGTAACCACTGGCAAGCTGAACACGATGTGGCAATCGGAGTTTCCTTGGTCCAGTTCTCTTTGCCTTTCCAGCTACTTTCCTCCATTGTCATTACAAACTGGCAGACAAACGATTATGAACAGCAACGAAGCAACATGACAAGTTTCACTGGAACTAACCCTGCTGCCATTTTGGAAACCGCAGAATTCTTCAGAACCTACAAAACGCGGGCTGTTTTGCATTACATGGCAGTCGCAGGTATTCACGCACATGCCACATAGGATGACTTCTGGCCATCAACCCGACGCCATTACAATTATGTTCCCAAAATTACATCTGAAGGCCACTGCCTTCAGATGCTAATGTCAAGTCTATGACGGGTTACCTGTCTGCCCAGATTAGCGTCCAGGTCGGCCTCCCTGACGTGAGGAGTGTGGCTGACGTCTAACGGTGAGTAGCCGAAACACGCGACCAGAGACTCTTCATACAGCAGGATGGCTATTGAGACGTCATCAACGGTCACCTCACGACGCAGAGACAGCTGCGCGAAAGCGTGCGCCAGACCGGATCTGTTCGAACGAGTGGCATTAACATCAAATACAGAAATAGTAATAACCATGAAGGTCCTCTGACAGTGTCTGGTGCATAGGAAAAAAATGGATGACACACCATAAAGCGATTAGCATTCAAAACATAACTCATCGAATACATGAATATGAATATATATATATATATTTCACACCCTTGCAAGCACATGATTTTCCCTTTCAGAAAATGGTGATACGCCAAAACCATATTCCGGCATATCACGAATCATTAATAGTTGGTCGACTATTTGTAACCTAGAAGTGTCGTGGTCAAAGGATGTACACAGCAGACTAACCATAGTTTGAAGTGTTTCAAACTGATATTTTTATCGCATCGGTTGGCTCTGGCTAGAGCACACATAACACGGATTCGATAACCGTACGGACATCCGTTTTATATGAGTAACGGAGTGGATCGGATAGAGCTTGGTGAAAAAAGAACGGATACGAATTGGATGACGGATTAACTCTCCCACTTTTGTCGCGGAAACGAAAATTGAACAAATATAATCGTATTTCCTTCCGTTTTCAACAGCAACCTTACATCATAAAATGTCGCCATCAGCTGATGGTGATTCTTTGTTTAACCGTCTGGAAAATATGTGATGCCACTGATCAGCAAATGACCTATTCATATGCATTCTCACAGGCCCCCTGTGGCACCTGGCAGCTGAGTGGTGGTAGGCTGTACAGGTATGGGGTACCACCCGTACAGGTATGGCCCCCCCTGTGGCACCTGGCAGCTGAGTGGTGGTAGGCTGTACAGGTATGGGGTACCTACTCGGTACCTGTACAGGTATGGGGTACCACAGGCCCCCTGTGGCACCTGGCAGCTGAGTGGTGGTAGGCTGTACAGGTATGGGGTACCTACTCGGTACCTGTACAGGTATGGGGTACCTACTCGGTACAGGTATGGGGTACAGGTATGGGGTACCACAGGCCCCCTGTGGCACCTGGCAGCTGAGTAGTGGTAGGCTGTACAGGTATGGGGTACCTACTCGGTACAGGTATGGGGTACCACAGGCCCCCTGTGGCACCTGGCAGCTGAGTAGTGGTAGGCTGTACAGGTATGGGGTACCTACTCGGTACCTGTACAGGTATGGGGTACCTACTCGGTACCTTCTACATGCCTCGCCCTATATGTAGTTATGCTACGTCAGCATGTGGCATGTTGATAACTCATTCATTGATCACCAAACATTATTTCGAGTGCTCTTGTCTAGCTCCTCTAGATCAAAGGATTTTGAAGCTGTAATTGCATGATGCCAACACACGAGCGTCTCCTTACCAGTTAGAAGAATGAAGAGGCAGTACATGTGAATAAACCATTCAAATTTGGAGATGGAACTAGACATTGGGTCTGAAAAGATGCTGAGCTGCTTTTGAAACCATTCCCCGGTGCTGACAAGCCACTTCAAATCATGAGTTAAAGCAATACTTGGCAACTTTGTTGTCGAACAAAATTGAAGATACCATGTGATATACTCAAAAACAGATGTAAAATCAGTTCAGCTTGGACAATTCGATATCAACCCGCTGTAAGGATGGAATGGGATCTATTCCTTACAGGGGAGCCAGTAGTAAAGATATATCATCAAAGTAACTAAAGTCCAGTCTACCGGAGACGTTCCTAAATTGGGCAAAAGATCACGCATTTTAGTTGGAACGCTAGGTGCCAGGTTTTGTGCTTTCGGGCAGCACATATGTAGTTTTCGACCACTTCGACAGCTGTTTCTTGTTCTTGGAATTGGTCGACAATCTTGCATACCACCATCTATCGAAGGCTACATTATTAAGGCACGGAAAATGTCAATACCCTACTGTAGCATAACTTGCAGAAAATGTGCTCTTTTAGCTATCCTATGGGACGTATCAGCCCGCTTGGTCCCTTCGGCCCAAAAGAACCTTTCGAGATGTCTGAAGCCGGCCACCATTCAGGCTTGAGTTCAAAAGGTCGCACAAATCTTCACGGGCTCATAATGGCGATGTAGGGCAAGCCGTATCATAAAAGTAGACTTTAAATGGAAACTAAGTTCGAATAAAGATGTAAAATCCCATTACATGGGAGGGCATTGAACTGGAAAAAGCATGTGCGTATCAACTCCCATTTCGACCAGCGCCGAATGACGAAGTTCTCTTCCGAGTATTCAGTTGGAAGCTGTCGGTAATACGCAATGATGTGCTACATATATAAGTGACAATGCATGCTCACACCGGGCATTATTTGTGAGACTTAATCGAGCATCGTTCCGGCCTGGTATTGTGTCGTATGGAGCCCTCCACAGCCCAGAACGGCCAGACCCACCAGTCACCGTGTCGTATGGAGCCCTCCACAGCCCAGAACGGACAGACCCACCTGTCACCGTGTCGTATGGAGCCCTCCACAGCCCAGAACGGCCAGACCCACCTGTCACCGTGTGGTATGGAGCCCTCCACAGCCCAGAACGGCCAGACCCACCTGTCACCGTGTGGTATGGAGCCCTCCACAGCCCAGAACGGCCAGACCCACCTGTCACCGTGTGGTATGGAGCCATCCACAGCCCAGAACAGCCAGACCCACCTGTCACCGTGTCGTATGGAGCCCTCCACAGCCCAGAACGGCCAGACCCACCTGTCACCGTGTGGTATGGAGCCCTCCACAGCCCAGAACGGCCAGACCCACCTGTCACCGTGTCGTATGGAGCCCTCCACAGCCCAGAACGGCCAGACCCACCAGTCACCGTGTCGTATGGAGCCCTCCACAGCCCAGAACGGCCAGACCCACCCGTCACCGTGTGGTATGGAGCCCTCCACAGCCCAGAACGGCCAGACCCACCTGTCACCGTGTGGTATGGAGCCCTCCACAGCCCAGAACAGTCAGACCCAGGTTGACCTGTGTTCTGACAACGAACGGAAGTCGACCGCCCCAGTCAGGTTCGGCGCATGCATGGCGAGACAAGTATGACGGGAAAAGCGAGAGATTGAATGCCAAAAGATGAGGATCACTGTGAATGAATTCTACTCGGACTTACGCATGACTTCCATGCACACATAGCCATCAAGAACCGACGCAGTGACAGCTCGGTGGTTGCTCACTGTACGGCATTGTTTTCATGTTACCGTGTGCTGCCACCTCGTGACGACCCCTCGGCACTTGCCCTTCTGGTCACCGCCGGTGGGTCGCGGTTGACCTGCGCGGCCACCGCGCGGACCGTTGTCAGTTGGGCGCGGTTGCTTGGAGGCGAAAAGCGCGGTAGGATGGGCGGTGCGCCCGGTGGTTTGGTCAGATGGTTGTTGTGACTCTACTGCAGTGCACCTAAGGTGTTCTTGGATGAGTTAATTAATATACGATACTAAACTCACATGGTGTGTACGGCGGCTATAGGAACGTCCGGCACATCCGAGGTGCGGACGCGACGACTTGCCACAAAGTAGCGCCGTACCAGCTGCTCCGCATCGGGCTCCAGCTCCAGAGACTGCTCACAGGCGGCGCTGAGAAACTGCCGGCACACAGACGGTGATCGTCCCTCAGCACCATGCACACGCCGCCGAGCCTTGTTGTCGGGTACTGCTCACGTAACACAGGGAATCGTCATTCAGCACCATGCACACGCCGCCGAGCCTTGTTGTCGGGTACTGCTCACGTAACACAGGGAATCATCATTCAGCACCATGCACACGCCGCCGAGCCTTGTTATCGGGTACTGCTCACATACTACGGGAATCATTCCTGAATACCGCCATGGCACACTCGAAGCATCATTGACACCCCTCAAACGCTTCATAAACATTGCGGACATCACTGAGTAATACGTATCAGGCCTTGGTGCTCATTCACATGCTGTACCCACCAGGAACCCACCAGCCCCGGCTGGCCAGCCAATGTCTCCCACGCGTTCTGCTGAAGTGGAGGTGGGGGTAAAACTGACCTCTACGGTCAAAATAACTGGCGATGCGCAGCTCCCCGCGATGCCAACTTCACCGTGACTGTTGGTAGCTGAACAGTGTATTTGTTGGTGACAATTTTGCTTGAAAGAGTCAACGGTCAACGAGCTAAACGAAGTCAGTCAGGTCATCGGTTGTGATAAGTGTCATTTTGGGGACAACATTCAAGGTACTGCCAAAAATCAAGTGTTGAAGGCGCATCCAATGTGCATATGTCGTTTTGTTTATATTTGACCGAAGACAAAAACAATGCGCCCTGTGATTACGTTATGAGATGTTGAGATGAAAATTCAACTTTACATTTATTTCTATTCAAAATTGCCCACCTTATTCTCCCAGCCCAGAGTAGCTATGATAGACCGGGATACTCCCTACCAGTATGTAAAGTTCCAGGTCAATGTAAGGTAAATAATGATTGTAGATACATGCGAAGTTAAATTGACCTTCACTGTCCAGGAAGGACTTCGGGCTAGAAAATTGCGAAGCTGTATTCCGACGTTTCGACATTAGGTCATTGTCCAGGTCCAATCATCGCAAGTATCATAGGCATAAGTGAAAATGCATGGATACGTAGCCCAAAACATGCTGGAATATCTGCTTCATAGGGGAGAAAATGATATAAGGGTAATATTTATATTATTGAATTAATTTTTCGGGACCGAAATGGTACGAAAAAATAGTTTTAGATGACCGGCTACAGCTTTGACATATTCAGTGCCATTTTAGGTCACTGACGTGAGATGACCTTGAATGACCTCGGTTGATCTTCATGAATCATAGAAATAAATCACAAGAAGTTTGTTGGTGCTTTACTCGAGCTCAGCGACCAAATTTATCCTACAGCCTACGAAGCAAACAATATGACATCACCCAAGACCACGGTCATATACGGCATGGCAACCTAACTTTAACTGGGACCACATACGTGTCAGGTATTTGTCACTTGTCAATATTAACAATCCAGCATATGCAGAATTGTATTCGACACTAAACGTTTATCTTCAAATTAGCGATGTCTCGAACGGATTCCGCATAAGCAAAGAATGAGCGAGGTGCATTGAAAAAATCACATTTCTGGGGTGGTGCGCCACGATTGACTTCGCGGGTTGTAACCTAGAAACTTCGATCTTACACACGTGATAATTCCACTAAGGCACCATTTACCCTATTAATTACGTTACTTGGATTCCGAGATCTCAGGGGGTCAAATTGACGCCGCCCCCGCCCGAGCGAGCTGCGATCTACCATCCACCCAAACGGGTGTTATTGAAAACTGATCCTGCATTGACGGTCAGAGGTCCCGGATAGAGTGGACCTCCTTCCCCCGGTCCCAAGCGGACCGATCCTATTCTGACCGTCGGAAGGTTCAGATCAGAGCGAACCTTCCTCCCCTGGTCCCAGGTGGAACGATCTTATCCTGACCGTCAGAAGGTCACGGTCCGGGATAAGGTCGCGGTCAGGCTGGTCGCCGCGGGCTCGCAGCAGCAGCTGACATGTCGACAGGTCACAGGCCAGGTCATCATCATCGTCAGCTGACTCCGTGAAGAACACCATGCCGAAGGCCCTGGGAAGTACAACATCTAGCCAAGTCTCATCGCATTGCGCCGTCCCAAAAATCCGAAACTTATGTGGAAACAATCACTTCGTGGGAATTTATTTTGACTTTTTAGAGACCAAAACTCGATGTACTGAATTGACTTTTCATGAGGTTTAACAGCACTGAATTGTAGCAACGGTCACTTGTTTCACCACATCTGATTTCAAAATTATGTTATCAACATATTGCCAACTATGGTCCTTTATGCAACAAAGAGATAGCAATAATTGCCATCTTTTCACATTTGATGGTTATTTCACGTTTGTCACACAACCGGTTCTTCAACGTTATCACGCGTTTTCACGACTTCGCATGATACCGTCTCCTCTTCGAAAAATTAGCTTCAAGACACTTGCACAACCATGATTTTGCTTTCACACACTACTACCCTTTGTTCAAGACGAATTTCAAACTGCGCAGGGTAGACGTGCAGGTGCTTATGGTATGGGTCCGTAGGTTAAGGGTGTGTTGCAATGCAAGGGTGTGTTGCATGTGCAGCCCAAATGTTCAGTATGTTGTCCAGCGTGTTGCGAACTGCGTAGGGTAAACGTGTGTTCATGTGCAGCCAAAACGTTCAGTATATCGTCCAGCGTATTGCGAACATAATCATAGGCAATTTTCTTAATTTATAAAGGAAACATAGCTGTTAGTAAAGATCCGCATAGAGTAGTAGATGAAGTGCAAGGCAAGGCGCCATGCAAGGGTTATAAGAATGATGCGAAACATGGTATGATAAATGATACGAGGAAGGGCATGAGGCGGCATGCTGGGTTAGTGGTCAGGCATGAGATAATGTTCGATCTATGACATGATTGGGAAAGAGCATGAGAAAGAGTATACAGCAGGCATGCAAAAAAGCCAAACAGCAGAATGTGAGTGTTGGTAAGCTGAGTGTGAAGACACGTGGGATGTGAAGAGGGCGTTACTCAGGGAAAGATGAAACTATGAGGCGCGTTTGAGACACAATGTAACGATGGACGTGATGCCAGCTGTGAGAACGTGTGTGACGAAGTCTGCGAAGAATGATGAGGATGGGTTTGAGACCGAATGTGAAACCGGGTGTGAGACCGAATGTGAGACCGGGTGTGAGGCCGGACGCAAGCCTGGTGTGCGGACAATATAAGGCAACGTATGCAGACGCAAAGAAGAAATTACATGAGCACGAGAGGGTGAGACAACACATAGAGCAGGGTGTCAGTAAAGGTGTCCCTCAGAGTACCCACCACAACACTCGCTCAAACAGTTTGGACGTCGTCAGGACACGGGGACGACCATGGGAAGAGCATGGGCAGGGTACAAGGTCGGACACACGCCACAGTATTGGCAGGACGCCGGGATCACTCACCAGGTGGGGTACACGTCAGGGTATACCACTCACCGGGTGGGGGTACACGTCAGGGTATACCACTCACCAGGTGGGGGTACACGTCAGGGTATCGGCAGGACGTCGGCGCCACTCACCAGGTGGGGTACACGTCAGGGCATCGGCAGGACGTCGGCGCCACTCACCAAGTGGGGTACACGTCAGGGTATCGGCAGGACGTCGGCGCCACTCACCAGGTAGGGTACACGTCAGGGTATACCACTCACCAGGTGGGGTACACGTCAGGGTATCGGCAGGACGTCGGCGCCACTCACCAAGTGGGGTACATGTCAGGGTATCAGCAGGACGCCGGGGCCACTCACCAGGTGGAGTACACGTCAGGGTATACCACTCACCAGGTGGGGTACACGTCAGGGTATACTACTCACCAGGTGGGGTACACGTCAGGGTATACTACTCACCAGGTGGGGTACACGTCAGGGTATACCACTCACCAGGTGGGGTACACATCAGGGTATCACCAGGACGCCGGGGCAACTCACCAGGTAGGGTACACATCAGAGTATTGGCAAGACGCCGGGCCACTCACCCAGGTGTGGTTCACGTGGGGGTACACCACTCACTCGGCCAGTGTGCGTGGCAGCGCGCCAGTCTGGGAGGCTGGAGCGCCGGCGCCGGTCACCAGGCTGCCGTTCATGTCCACTCGGGCGGACGGCACCCGACCGAACACGGCCCACGGCTGGCACAGCAGCGGCAGGCAGCGCGTCTCCGGTCGGGCCGAGCCAGGCGATGAGGTCGAGCACACCACGCTGACGGTGCCCAGCTCCAGACCTGCCAGGTCACGTCACGGCACACCATGCCGGCCAGGCCCACTGACACCACCACACTATCCAGGTCCACTGACACCACCACACTGTCCAGGTCCACTGACACCACCACACTGTCCAGGCCCACTGACACCACCACACTATCCAGGCCCACTGACACCACCACACTGTCCAGGCCCACTGACACCACCACACTGTCCAGGTCCACTGACACCACCACACTGTCCAGGTCCACTGACACCACCACACTGTCCAGGCCCACTGACACCACCACACTGTCCAGGTCCACTGACACCACCACACTGTCCAGGTCCACTGACACCACCACACTGTCCAGGTCCACTGACACCACCACACTATCCAGGTCCACTGACACCACCACCACACTGTCCAGGTCCACTGACACCACCACACTATCCAGGTCCACTGACACCACCACCACACTGTCCAGGTCCACTGACACCACCACACTGTCCAGGTCCACTGACACCACCACACTGTCCAGGCCCACTGACACCACCACACTGTCCAGGTCCACTGACACCACCACACTGTCCAGGTCCACTGACACCACCACACTGTCCAGGCCCACTGACACCACCACACTGTCCAGGCCCACTGACACCACCACACTGTCCAGGTCCACTGACACCACCACACTGCCCAGCACAACTGACACCACCACACTGTCCAGGTCCACTGACACCACCACACTGTCCACTGACACCACCACACTGGTCCACTGACACCACCACACTGTCCAAGTCCACTGACACCACCACACTGCCCAGCACAACTGACACCACCACACTGTCCAGGTCCACTGACACCACCACACTGTCCAGGTCCACTGACACCACCACACTGTCCAGGTCCACTGACACCACCACACTGTCCAGGTCCACTGACACCACCACACTGTCCACTGACACCACCACACTGTCCAGGCCCACTGACACCACCACACTGTCCAAGTCCACTGACACCACCACACTGTCCAGGTCCACTGACACCACCACACTGCCACTGACACCACCACACTGTCCAGGTCCACTGACACCACCACACTGTCCAGGTCCACTGACACCACCACACTGTCCAGGTCCACTGACACCACCACACTGTCCAGGTCCACTGACACCACCACACTGTCCAGGTCCACTGACACCACCACACTGTCCAGGTCCACTGACACCACCACACTGTCCAGGTCCACTGACACCACCACACTGTCCAGGTCCACTGACACCACCACACTGTCCAGGTCCACTGACACCACCACACTGTCCAGGTCCACTGACACCACCACACTGTCCAGGTCCACTGACACCACCACACTGTCCAGGTCCACTGACACCACCACACTGTCCAGGTCCACTGACACCACCACACTGTCCAGGTCCACTGACACCACCACACTGTCCAGGTCCACTGACACCACCACACTGTCCAGGTCCACTGACACCACCACACTGTCCAGGTCCACTGACACCACCACACTGTCCAGGTCCACTGACACCACCACACTGTCCAGGTCCACTGACACCACCACACTGTCCAGGTCCACTGACACCACCACACTGTCCAGGTCCACTGACACCACCACACTGTCCAGGTCACCCAGCTGACACCACCACACTGTCCAGGTCCACTGACACCACCACACTGTCAGCCCACTGACACCACCACACTGTCCAGGCCCACTGACACCACCACACTGTCCAGGTCCACTGACACCACCACACTGTCCAGGCCCACTGACACCACCACACTGTCCAGGTCCACTGACACCACCACACTGTCCAGGTCCACTGACACCACCACACTGCACTGACACCACCACACTGCCCAGCACAACTGACACCACCACACTGTCCAGGTCCACTGACACCACCACACTGTCCAGGCCCACTGACACCACCACACTGTCCAGGTCCACTGACACCACCACACTGTCCAGGTCCACTGACACCACCACACTGTCCAGGTCCACTGACACCACCACACTGTCCAGGTCCACTGACACCACCACACTGTCCAGCCCAGCTGACACCACCACACTGTCCAGGTCCACTGACACCACCACACTGTCCAGGTCCACTGACACCACCACACTGTCCAGGCCCACTGACACCACCACACTGTCCAGGTCCACTGACACCACCACACTGTCCAGGTCCACTGACACCACCACACTGTCCAGGTCCACTGACACCACCACACTGTCCAGGTCCACTGACACCACCACACTGTCCAGCCCAACTGACACCACCACACTGTCCAGGTCCACTGACACCACCACACTGTCCAGGCCCACTGACACCACCACACTGTCCAGGCCCACTGACACCACCACACTGTCCAGGTCCACTGACACCACCACACTGTCCAGGTCCACTGACACCACCACACTGTCCAGGTCCACTGACACCACCACACTGTCCAGGTCCACTGACACCACCACACTGTCCAGGTCCACTGACACCACCACACTGTCCAGGCCAACTGACACCACCACACTGTCCAGGCCCACTGACACCACCACACTGTCCAGGTCCACTGACACCACCACACTGTCCAGCCCAACTGACACCACCACACTGTCCAGGTCCACTGACACCACCACACTGTCCAGGTCCACTGACACCACCACACTGTCCAGCACAACTGACACCACCACACTGTCCAGGTCCACTGACACCACCACACTGTCCAGGTCCACTGACACCACCACACTGTCCAGGCCACTGACACCACCACACTGTCCAGGTCCACTGACACCACCACACTGTCCAGGTCCACTGACACCACCACACTGTCCAGCCCAACTGACACCACCACACTGTCCAGCCCAACTGATACCACCACACTGTCCAGGTCCACTGACACCACCACACTGTCCAGCCCAACTGACACCACCACACTGTCCAGCACAACTGACACCACCACACTGTCCAGGCCCACTGACACCACCACACTGTCCAGGTCCACTGACACCACCACACTGTCCAGGTCCACTGACACCACCACACTGTCCAGGTCCACTGACACCACCACACTGCTCAGCCCAACTGACACCACCACACTGTCCAGGCCCACTGACACCACCACACTGTCCAGGTCCCCATGACTGACACCACCACACTGTCCAGGTCCACTGACACCACCACACTGTCCAGGTCCACTGACACCACCACACTGTCCAGGTGACACCACCACACTGTCCAGGTCCACTGACACCACCACACTGTCCAGGTCCACTGACACCACCACACTGTCCAGCCCAACTGACACCACCACACTGTCCAGGTCCACTGACACCACCACACTGTCCAGGTCCACTGACACCACCACACTGTCCAGGTCCACTGACACCACCACACTGTCCAGGCCCACTGACACCACCACACTGCCCAGCCTACTGACACCACCACACTGTCCAGCCACACCACCACTGTCCAGCCCACTGACACCACCACACTGTCCAGGCCCACTGACACCACCACACTGTCCAGGCCCACTGACACCACCACACTGTCCAGGCCCACTGACACCACCACACTGTCCAGGCCCACTGACACCACCACACTGTCCAGGTCCACTGACACCACCACACTGTCCAGGTCCACTGACACCACCACACTGCTCAGCCCAACTGACACCACCACACTGTCCAGGTCCACTGACACCACCACACTGTCCAGGTCCACTGACACCACCACACTGTCCAGGCCTACTGACACCACCACACTGTCTAAGGCCCACTGACACCACCACACTGTCCAGGTCCACTGACACCACCACACTGTCCAGGCCCACTGACACCACCACACTGTCTAGGCCCACTGACACCACCACACTGTCCAGGCCCACTGACACCACCACACTGTCCAGGCCCACTGACACCACCACACTGTCCAGGCCCACTGACACCACCACACTGTCCAGGCCCACTGACACCACCACACTGTCCAGCACAACTGACACCACCACACTGTCCAGGTCCACTGACACCACCACACTGTCTAGGCCACTGACACCACCACACTGTCTCAGGCCCACTGACACCACCACACTGTCCAGGTCCACTGACACCACCACACTGTTCCAGGCCCACTGACACCACCACACTGTCCAGGCCCACTGACACCACCACACTGTCCAGGCCCACTGACACCACCACACTGTCTGGGCCCACTGACACCACCACACTGTCCAGGTCCACTGACACCACCACACTGTCCAGGCCCACTGACACCACCACACTGTCCAGGCCCACTGACACCACCACACTGTCCAGGTCCACTGACACCACCACACTGTCCAGGCCCACTGACACCACCACACTGTCCAGGCCCACTGACACCACCACACTGTCCAGGCCCACTGACACCACCACACTGTCCAGGCCCACTGACACCACCACACTGTCCAGGCCCACTGACACCACCACACTGTCCAGGCCCACTGACACCACCACACTGTCCAGGCCCACTGACACCACCACACTGTCTAGGCCCACTGACACCACCACACTGTCCAGGCCCACTGACACCACCACACTGTCCAGGTCCACTGACACCACCACACTGCTCAGCCCAACTGACACCACCACACTGTCCAGGTCCACTGACACCACCACACTGTCCAGGCCCACTGACACCACCACACTGTCCAGCCCAACTGACACCACCACACTGTCCAGGTCCACTGACACCACCACACTGTCCAGGCCCACTGACACCACCACACTGTCTAGGCCCACTGACACCACCACACTGTCCAGGTCCACTGACACCACCACACTGTCCAGGCCCACTGACACCACCACACTGTCCAGGTCCACTGACACCACCACACTGTCCAGGCCCACTGACACCACCACACTGTCCAGGCCCACTGACACCACCACACTGTCCAGGCCCACTGACACCACCACACTGTCTAGGCCCACTGACACCACCACACTGTCCAGGCCCACTGACACCACCACACTGTCTAGGCCCACTGACACCACCACACTGTCCAGCCCAACTGACACCACCACACTGTCCAGGTCCACTGACACCACCACACTGTCCAGGCCCACTGACACCACCACACTGTCAGGCCCACTGACACCACCACACTGTCCAGGTCCCACTGACACCACCACACTGTCCAGGCCCACTGACACCACCACACTGTCCAGGCCAACTGACACCACCACACTGTCCAGGTCCACTGACACCACCACACTGTCCAGGCCCACTGACACCACCACACTGTCAGGCCCACTGACACCACCACACTGTCTAGGTCCACTGACACCACCACACTGTCCAGGCCCACTGACACCACCACACTGTCCAGGCCCACTGACACCACCACACTGTCCAGGCCCACTGACACCACCACACTGTCCAGGCCCACTGACACCACCACACTGTCCAGGTCCACTGACACCACCACACTGTCCAGGCCCACTGACACCACCACACTGTCTAGGCCCACTGACACCACCACACTGTCCAGGTCCACTGACACCACCACACTGTCCAGGCCCACTGACACCACCACACTGTCCAGGTCCACTGACACCACCACACTGTCCAGGCCCACTGACACCACCACACTGTCCAGGCCCACTGACACCACCACACTGTCTAGGCCCACTGATACCACCACACTGTCCAGACCCACTGACACCACCACACTGTCCAGCCCAGCTGACACCACCACACTGTCCAGGTCCACTGACACCACCACACTGTCCAGGTCCACTGACACCACCACACTGTCCAGGTCCACTGACACCACCACACTGTCCAGGTCCACTGACACCACCACACTGTCCAGGTCCACTGACACCACCACACTGTCCAGGTCCACTGACACCACCACACTGTCCAGGTCCACTGACACCACCACACTGTCCAGGCCCACTGACACCACCACACTGTCCAGGTCCACTGACACCACCACACTGTCCAGGCCCACTGACACCACCACACTGTCCAGGTCCACTGACACCACCACACTGTCCAGGTCCACTGACACCACCACACTGTCCAGGTCCACTGACACCACCACACTGTCCAGGTCCACTGACACCACCACACTGTCCAGGTCCACTGACACCACCACACTGTCCAGCCCATGTCCCACTGACACCACCACACTGTCCAGGTCCACTGACACCACCACACTGTCCAGGTCACCACACTGAGTCCACTGACACCACCACTGTCCAGGTCCACTGACACCACCACACTGTCCAGGTCCACTGACACCACCACACTGTCCAGGTCCACTGACACCACCACACTGTCCAGGTCCACTGACACCACCACACTGTCCAGGTCCACTGACACCACCACACTGTCCAGGTCCACTGACACCACCACACTGTCCAGGTCCACTGACACCACCACACTGTCCAGGTCCACTGACACCACCACACTGTCCAGGCCCACTGACACCACCACACTGTCCAGGTCCACTGACACCACCACACTGTCCAGGTCCACTGACACCACCACACTGTCCAGGTCCACTGACACCACCACACTGTCCAGGTCCACTGACACCACCACACTGTCCAGGTCCACTGACACCACCACACTGTCCAGGTCCACTGACACCACCACACTGTCCAGGTCCACTGACACCACCACACTGTCCAGGTCCACTGACACCACCACACTGTCCAGGTCCACTGACACCACCACACTGTCCAGGTCCACTGACACCACCACACTGTCCAGGTCTACTGACACTACCACACTGTCCAGGTCCACTGACACTACCACACTGTCCAGGTCCACTGACACCACCACACTGTCCACACTGACACCACCACACTGTCCAGGTCCACTGACACCACCACACTGTCAGGCTACTGAATCAGGTCCACTGACACCACCACACTGTCCAGGTCCACTGACACCACCACACTGTCCAGGTCCACTGACACCACCACACTGTCCAGGTCCACTGACACCACCACACTGTCCAGGTCCACTGACACCACCACACTGTCCAGGTCCACTGACACCACCACACTGTCTAGGTCCACTGACACCACCACACTGTCCAGGTCCACTGACACCACCACACTGTCTAGGTCCACTGACACCACCACACTGTCAGGTCCACTGACACCACCACTTCTGTCCAGGTCCTACTGACACCACCACACTGTCCAGGTCTACTGACACCACCACACTGTCCAGGTCCACTGACACCACCACACTGTCCAGGTCCACTGACACCACCACACTGTCCAGGTCCACTGACACCACCACACTGTCAGGTCCACTGACACCACCACACTGTCCAGGTCCACTGACACCACCACACTGTCCAGGTCCACTGACACCACCACACTGTCCAGGTCCACTGACACTACCACACTGTCCAGGTCCTACTGACACCACCACACTGTCCAGGTCCACTGACACCACCACACTGTCTAGGTCCACTGACACCACCACACTGTCCAGGCCCAGCTGACACCACCACACTGTCCAGGTCCACTGACACCACCACACTGTCCAGGTCCACTGACACCACCACACTGTCAGGTCCACTGACACCACCACACTGTCCAGGTCCACTGACACCACCACACTGTCCAGGTCCACTGACACCACCACACTGTCCAGGTCCACTGACACCACCACACTGTCCAGGTCCACTGACACCACCACACTGTCCAGGTCCACTGACACCACCACACTGTCCAGGTCCACTGACACCACCACACTGTCCAGGTCCACTGGACACCACCACACTGTCCAGGTCCACTGACACCACCACACTGTCCAGGTCCACTGACACCACCACACTGTCCAGGCCCACTGACACCACCACACTGTCCAGCATACACCACCACACTGTCCAGGTCACTGACACCACCACACTGTCCAGGTCCACTGACACCACCACACTGTCCAGGTCCACTGACACCACCACACTGTCAGGTCCACTGACACCACCACACTGTCCAGGTCCACTGACACCACCACACTGTCCAGGTCCACTGACACCACCACACTGTCCAGGTCCACTGACACCACCACACTGTCAGGCCTACTGACACCACCACACTGTCCAGGCCACTGACACCACCACATGTCCAGGTCCACTGACACCACCACACTGTCCAGGTCCACTGACACCACCACACTGTCCAGGTCCACTGACACCACCACACTGTCCAGGCCACTGACACCACCACTGTCAGGCCCACTGACACCACCACTGTCCAGCCACTGACACCACCACACTGTCCAGGTCCAACTGACACCACCACACTGTCCAGGTCCACTGACACCACCACACTGTCCAGGCCCAACTGACACCACCACATGTCCAGCCCAACTGATACCACCACTGTCAGGCCCACTGACACCACCAGTGTCAGGCCCACTGACACCACCACGTGTCCGGCCCAACTGACACCACCAGTGTCCAGCCTAACTGACACCACCACGTGTCCAGCCCAACTGACACCACCAGTGTCCAGCCCAACTGATACCACCAGTACCACCAGTGTCCAGCCCAAATGACACCACCAGTGTCCAGCCCAACTGACACCACCAGTGTCCAGCCCAACTGACACCACCAGTGTCCAGCCCAACTGACACCACCAGTGTCCAGCCCAACTGACACCACCAGTGTCCAGCCCAACTGACACCACCAGTGTCAGCCCAACTGACACCACCAGCTGTCCAGGCCCAACTGACACCACCAAGTGTCCAGCCCAACTGACACCACCAGTGTCCAGCCCAATGACACCACCAGTGTCCAGCCCAACTGACACCACCAGTGTCCAGCCCAACTGACACCACCAGTGTCCAGCCCAACTGACACCACCAGTGTCCAGCCCAACTGACACCACCAGTGTCCAGTGTCCAGCCGACACCACCAGTGTCCAGCCCAACTGACACCACCAGTGTCCAGCCCAACTGACACCACCAGTGTCCAGCCCAACTGACACCACCAGTGTCCAGCCCAACTGACACCACCAGTGTCCAGCCCAACTGACACCACCAGTGTCCAGCCCAACTGACACCACCAGTGTCCAGCCCAACTGACACCACCAGTGTCCAGCCCAACTGACACCACCAGTGTCCAGCCCAACTGACACCACCAGTGTTCAGCCCAACTGACACCACCAGTGTCCAGCCCAACTGACACCAACCGAAAAGTGTCAGCCCAACTGACACCACCAGTGTCCAGCCCAACTGACACCACCAGTGTCCAGCCCAACTGACACCACCAGTGTCCAGCCCAACTGACACCACCAGTGTCCAGCCCAACTGACACCACCAGTGTCCAGCCCAACTGACACCACCAGTGTCAGCTGAACTGACACCACCAGTGTCCAGCCCAACTGACACCACCAGTGTCCAGCCTAAACTGACACCACCAGTGTCCAGCCTAACTGACACCACCAGTGTCAGCCCAACTGACACCACCAGTGTCCAGCCCAACTGACACCACCAGTGTCCAGCCCAACTGATACACTACCAGTGTCCAGCCCAACTGACACCACCAGTGTCAGCCCAACTGACACCACCAGTGTCCAGCCCAACTGACACCACCAGTGTCCAGCCCAACTGACACCACCAGTGTTCAGCCCAACTGACACCACCAGATGTCCAGGCCACTGACACCACCAGTGTCAGGTCCACTGACACATAATGACCAGGCATGTCTGACACCAGCACACTATCCAGGTCCGCTGACACCACCACACCGTTCAGGTCCACTGACACCACCACACTGTCCAGGTCACTGACACCACCACACTGTCCAGGTCCACTGACATCACCACACTTGTCAGGTCCAGCTGAAACCACCACACTGTCCAGGTCCACTGACACCACCACACTGTCCAGGTCCACTGACACCACCACACTGTCCAGGTCCACTGACACCACCACACTGTCCAGGTCCACTGACACCACCACACTGTCCAGGTCCACTGACACCACCACACTGTCCAGGTCCACTGACACCACCACACTGTCCAGGTCCACTGACACCACCACAGGTCCACTGACACCACCACACTGTCCAGGTCCACTGACACCACCACACTGTCCAGGTCCACTGACACCACCACACTGTCCAGGTCCACTGACACCACCACACTGTCCAGGTCCACTGACACCACCACACTGTCCAGGTCCACTGACACCACCACACTGTCCAGGTCCACTGACACCACCACACTGTCCAGCCACTGACACCACCACACTGTCCAGGTCCACGGCCCACTGACACCACCACACTGTCCAGGTCCACTGACACCACCACACTGTCCAAGGTCCACTGACACCACCACACTGTCCAGGTCCACTGACTGACACCACCACACTGTCCAGGTCCACTGACACCACCACACTGTCCAGGTCCACTGACACCACCACACTGTCCAGGCCCAGCCCAGTCCTGACACCACCACACCACTGACACCACCACACTGTCCAGGTCCACTGACACCACCACACTGCACACTGACACCACCACACTGTCCAGGTCCACCTGACACCACCACACTGTCCAGGTCCACTGACACCACCACACTGTCCAGGTCCACTGACACCACCACACTGTCCAGGTCCACTGACACCACCACACTGTCCAGGTCCACTGACACCACCACACTGTCCAGGTCCACTGACACCACCACACTGTCCAGGTCCACTGACACCACCACACTGTCCAGGTCCACTGACACCACCACACTGTCCAGGTCCACTGACACCACCTGTCCAGGTCAGGTCCACTGACACCACCACACTGTCCAGGTCCACTGACACCACCACCAGGCCACTGACACCACCACACTGTCCAGGTCCAGCTGACACCACCACACTGTCCAGGTCCACTGACACCACCACCTGTCCAGGTCCACTGACACCACCACACACTGTCCAGGTCCACTGACACCACCACACTGTCCAGGTCCACTGACACCACCACACTGTCCAGGTCCACTGACACCACCACACTGTCCAGGTCCACTGACACCACCACACTGTCCAGGTCCACTGACACCACCACACTGTCCAGGTCCACTGACACCACCACACTGTCTAGGTCCAGCTGACACCACCACACTGTCCAGGTCCACTGACACCACCACACTGTCCAGGTCCACTGACACCACCACACTGTCCAGGTCCACTGACACCACCACACTGTCCAGGTCCACTGACACCACCACACTGTCCAGGTCCACTGACACCACCACACTGTCCAGGTCCACTGACACCACCACACTGTCCAGGTCCACTGACACCACCACACTGTCCAGGTCCACTGACACCACCACACTGTCATGTCCAGGTCCCACTGGACACCACCACACTGTCCAGGTCCACTGACACCACCACACTGTCCAGGTCCACTGACACCACCACACTGTCCAGGTCCACTGACACTACACCACCACACTGTCTAGGCCCAGCTGACACCACACAATTCCCAGGTCCACTGACACCACCACACTGTCCAGGTCCACTGACACCACCACACTGTCCAGCCCAGCTGACACCACCACACTGTCCAGGTCCACTGACACCACCACACTGTCCAGGTCCACTGACACCACCACACTGTCCAGGTCCACTGACACCACCACACTGTCCAGGTCCACTGACACCACCACACTGTCCAGGTCCACTGACACCACCACACTGTCCAGGTCCACTGACACCACCACACTGTCCAGGTCCACTGACACCACCACACTGTCCAGGTCCACTGACACCACCACACTGTCCAGGTCCACTGACACCACCACACTGTCCAGCCCAGCTGACACCACCACACTGTCCAGGTCCACTGACACCACCACACTGTCCAGGTCCACTGACACCACCACACTGTCCAGGTCCACTGACACCACCACACTGTCCAGGTCCACTGACACCACCACACTGTCCAGGTCCACTGACACCACCACACTGTCCAGGTCCACTGACACCACCACACTGTCTAGGCCCACTGACACCACCACACTGTCCAGGTCCACTGACACCACCACACTGTCCAGGTCCACTGACACCACCACACTGTCCAGGTCCACTGACACCACCACACTGTCCAAAGTCCACTGACACCACCACACACCACACTGTCCAGGTCCACTGACACCACCACACTGTCCAGGTCCACTGACACCACCACACTGTCCAGGTCCACTGACACCACCACACTGTCCAGGTCCACTGACACCACCACACTGTCCAGGGTCACTGACACCACCACCTGTCTAGGTCCACTGACACCACCACACTGTCCAGGTCCACTGACACCACCACACTGTCCAGGTCCACTGACACCACCACACTGTCCAGGTCCACTGACACCACCACACTGTCCAGGTCCACTGACACCACCACACTGTCCAGGTCCACTGACACCACCACACTGTCCAGGTCCACTGACACCACCACACTGTCCAGGTCCACTGACACCACCACACTGTCCAGGTCCACTGACACCACCACACTGTCCAGGTCCACTGACACCACCACACTGTCCAGGTCCACTGACACCACCACACTGTCCAGGTCCCACTGACACCACCACACTGTCCAGGTCCACTGACACCACCACACTGTCCAGGTCCACTGACACCACCACACTGTCCAGGTCAGGTCCACTGACACCACCACACTGTCCAGCTGACACACCACCACACTGTCCAGGTCCACTGACACCACCACACTGTCCAGGTCCACTGACACCACCACACTGTCCAGGTCCACTGACACCACCACACTGTCCAGGTCCACTGACACCACCACACTGTCCAGGTCACCACCACACTGTCCAGGTCCACTGACACCACCACACTGTCCAGGTCCACTGACACCACCACACTGTCCAGGTCCACTGACACCACCACACTGTCCAGGTCCACTGACACCACCACACTGTCCAGGTCCACTGACACCACCACACTGTCCAGGTCCACTGACACCACCACACTGTCCAGGTCCACTGACACCACCACACTGTCCAGGTCCACTGACACCACCACACTGTCCAGGTCCACTGACACCACCACACTGTCCAGGTCACTGACACCACCACACTGTCCAGGTCCACTGACACCACCACACTGTCCAGGTCCACTGACACCACCACACTGTCCAGGTCCACTGACACCACCACACTGTCCAGGTCCACTGACACCACCACACTGTCCAGGTCCACTGACACCACCACACTGTCCAGGTCCACTGACACCACCACACTGTCCAGGTCCACTGACACCACCACACTGTCCAGGTCCACTGACACCACCACACTGTCCAGGTCCACTGACACCACCACACTGTCCAGGTCCACTGACACCACCACACTGTCCAGGTCCACTGACACCACCACACTGTCCAGGTCCACTGACACCACCACACTGTCAGCCCTGCCCCCCACGTCCAGGTCCACTGACACCACCACACTGTCCGGTCCTCTGACACCACCACACTGTCCAGGTCCACTGACACCACCACCACACAGTCCAGGCCCACTGACACCACCACACTGTCCAGGCCCACTGACACCACCACACAGTCCAGGTCCACTGACACCACCACACTGTCCAGGCCCACTGACACCACCACACTGTCCAGGTCCACTGACACCACCACACTGTCCAGGTCCACTGACACCACCACACTGTCCAGGTCCACTGACACCACCACACTGTCCAGGTCCACTGACACCACCACACTGTCCAGGCTCCACTGACACCACCACACTGTCCAGGTCCACTGACACCACCACACTGTCCAGGTCCACTGACACCACCACACTGTCCAGGTCCACTGACACCACCACACTGTCCAGGTCCACTGACACCACCACACTGTCCAGGTCCACTGACACCACCACACTGTCCAGGTCCACTGACACCACCACACTGTCCAGGTCCACTGACACCACCACACTGTCCAGGTCCACTGACACCACCACACTGTCCAGGTCCACTGACACCACCACACTGTCCAGGTCCACTGACACCACCACACTGTCCAGGTCCACTGACACCACCACACTGTCCAGGTCCCACTGACACCACCACACTGTCCAGGTCCACTGACACCACCACACTGTCCAGGTCCACTGACACCACCACACTGTCCAGGTCCACTGACACCACCACACTGTCCAGGTCCACTGACACCACCACACTGTCCAGGTCCACTGACACCACCACACTGTCCAGGCCCACCACCACACTGTCCACACGACACCACCACACTGTCCAGGTCCACTGACACCACCACACTGTCCAGGTCCACTGACACCACCACACTGTCCAGGTCCACTGACACCACCACACTGTCCAGGTCCACTGACACCACCACACTGTCCAGGTCCACTGACACCACCACACTGTCCAGGTCCACTGACACCACCACAACTGTCCAGGTCCACTGACACCACCACACTGTCCAGGTCCACTGACACCACCACACTGTCCAGGTCCACTGACACCACCACACTGTCCAGGTCCACTGACACCACCACACTGTCCAGGTCCACTGACACCACCACCACACACCACCACACTGTCCAGGCCCACTGACACCACCACACTGTCCAGGTCCACTGACACCACCACACTGTCCAGGTCCACTGACACCACCACACTGTCCAGGTCCACTGACACCACCACACTGTCCAGGTCCACTGACACCACCACACTGTCCAGGCCCACTGACACCACCACACTGTCCAGGCCAACTGACACCACCACACTGTCCAGGTCCACTGACACCACCACACTGTCCAGGTCCACTGACACCACCACACTGTCCAGGTCCAATGACACCACCACACTGTCCAGGCCCACTGATACCACCACACTGTCCAGCACAACTGATACCACCACACTGTCCAGCACAACTGACACCACCACAGTGTCCAGCCCAACGGACACCACCAGTGCCCAGCCCAACTGACACCACCAGTGTCCAGCCCAACTGACACCACCAGTGTCCAGCCCAACTGACACCACCAGTGTCCAGCCCAACTGACACCACCAGTGTCCAGCCCAACTGACACCACCACCCAACTGACACCACCAGTGTCCAGCCCAACTGACACCACCAGTGTCCAGCCCAACTGACACCACCAGTGTCCAGCCCAACTGACACCACCAGTGTCCAGCCCAACTGACACCACCACAGTGTCCAGCCCAACTGACACCACCAGTGTCCAGCCCAACGGACACCACCAGTGTCCAGCCCAACTGACACCACCAGTGTCCAGCCCAACTGACACCACCAGTGTCCAGCCCAACTGACACCACCAGTGTCCAGCCCAACTGACACCACCAGTGTCCAGCCCAACTGACACCACCAGTGTCCAGCCCAACTGACACCACCAGTGTCCAGCCCAACTGACACCACCAGTGTCCAGCCCAACTGACACCACCAGTGTCCAGCCCAACTGACACCACCAGTGTCCAGCCCAACTGACACCACCAGTGTCCAGCCCAACTGACACCACCAGTGTCCAGCCCAACTGACACCACCAGTGTCCAGCCCAACTGACACCACCACAGTGTCCAGCCCAACTGACACCACCAGTGTCCAGCCCAACTGACACCACCAGTGTCCAGCCCAACTGACACCACCACAGTGTCCAGCCCAACTGACACCACCAGTGTCCAGCCCAACTGACACCACCAGTGTCCAGCCCAACTGACACCACCAGTGTCCAGTCCGCTGACACCACCATACTGTACAGGTCCGCTGACACAATAATGTCGAGGCATTCTGACATCAGCACACTATACAGGTCCGCTGACACCACCACACCGTTCAGGCTCACCAGACTCCACCATACTGTTCAGCTCCACAGACTTCACTATACTGCCCAGTCACACCTGAGTATACAATATTATCCAGTCACCCTAGCCTCTGCCAAACTGTCCACACACGCTAAAATTCACCAAGCAATGCAGTCATGCACTACACAAATATACGTCGTTCCGAGATGACAGACGCTTCGTCCTCATACCAAGCGACGTCGAGGCAAACGCACGGATGTCAGGTGTCCACTCTGTACCTACACAATCGACGGTAGCACACACAAGTTGTGAGATCAGGTAAAGTTTTCCATTCCTGCCAACGGACCGGTGTACCTCGATCCATATGGCACAGTACCGGCCGCCAACGGCGCGACCGCCAGCTCACTTTTCTGTAGCGTCTGGAGATGGTCGCGCCGGTACTGGCTGACGTCTCCCAGCAGGCACACGCCGCCTCGGGCCAGCAGCAGGGAGCCGGCCTCCAGCTCGACACAGCCTCCTGCCGTGGCCGGCCGGACGGCGCTGCCGCCCAGCACCCCTGGCGGCGCGTGGCGCACGTGGCGGCGGGCGAACGTGGCGCCATGCGCCAGCAGTCGGCTCAGCGGCGCCACGTCCGAGCCCACGGCCAGCAGAGGCAGCAGTTGGCTATGCTGCCAGAGCGGAGACAGACTCGTCAGACGGCGGCCGCCGGCCAGTGGCGCTGTACCTGGCCCGTACAATGTTGGCACAACCGCCTGGTCAACTGACGTACGCGTCCGCCGGCGGCACGTGCTGGGCCAGTCCGTGCTCACACGCCCGCCGCAGTCCTGGTGTGGGACGGTCTGAGCCAGTCCGCGCTCACACACCCGCCGCAGTAGTGGTGTGGGACGGTCTGAGCCAGTCCGCGCTCACACGCCCGCCGCAGTAGTGGTGTGGGACGGTCTGGGCCAGTCCGTGCTCACACACCCGCCGCAGTAGTGGTGTGGGACGGTCTGGGCCAGTCCGACCCCCACCCGCCGCAGTAGTGGTGTGGGACGGTCTGGGCCGGTCCGTGCTCACACACCCGCCGCAGTAGTGGTGTGGGACGGTCTGGGCCAGTCCGCGTTCACACACCCGCCGCAGTAGTGGTGTGGGACGGTCTGGGCCAGTCCGCGCTCACACACCCGCCGCAGTAGTGGTGTGGGACGGTCTGGGCCAGTCCGTGCTCACACGACCACCGCAGTCCTGGTGTGGGACGGTCTGGCAACACGGCTGAGCACGCTTCAGAGTGACGACGGCACAGTTTTCCTATACTACAGAGTAGTGCACTTTAGAGTGGTGGGAACTAAACTGCCGGCATCAACTGATGTGGTCTAAAGTCCCTTCCAATTTAACTGCAGTCATCCGAAATGACTGGTTTGTTTATCGGTATAATGATTTGATGGGGTTGTTAACCATGAAACTAATTGACTGCTGGTAAAACACAAATGCATTCGGACGGGAAGACTTGTACCTATTATATTGAATGGCGGTATTTCAAATGCAATATCATTGTTAAACATGCTTCAAAATATGGATGTATTTTCAACATTTCGTTAGCGTATATTATTTCAAATTTTCCAAAGATCTATCACACTTCAAAGTCGACAGCAAATAAACTCTAGATGATAAATTCCCTACTTGGCCTTTCATTCTTTACACGAAGAAAAAAAAATCAAGCATCAAGCTTACTTCCTTTGTGGAGTTGTTTAAACTTTCTTTACAAGTAAATATGAACTCCCGCTCCACATTAAACACTGATACGCTTAGCGTATGTTCTAGCTGACCTAACCTCCTTGAAGCCCAGAACCCGGAAAATTATACGCATATTGAAGCTTTTAATGACCCGAAACCTGAACAATGCGCGTAAGAACACGCCAGCTGGACTTGCCATCTGTAGTGAATTGGACAGACCTTTGGAGTGCAACGGCTTCCCGCTTGATAGGTCATCACGTCAGTGAGACTCACTAAGTACGAGAAAGGCACAAGCATGCGCACAAGACGCGTACAAGAGCGATACCTGCAGCGGCGGCGAACAGCCAAAGACCGACCGATAGCACAGCAGACGATGTACGAAAAATAAACAAAGAATTTAGGGTAAACGAAGAATTTAGAAAATAAGGTCCATCCTGAATTAGCACTCCAATAATAACTTGATTTACAACTTCGTCGCTTCCGTTTCCATGATGCGTCAAATGGACATGCACCATGCACCCATCGAGCATGGCAATATATGCACCACACAGCCTACCAGGGGCACCCAGCACAGTTATCAGGGGCACCCAACACCAATACACATCAAACAGTCCATCAGGGGCACTCGGCACCAATATATGCACTGCACAGTCCATCAGGGGCAGCCAGCAACCGCACAATCAATCGGGGGCACTCAGCACCCACACTGTCAGGTACACCGCACACCCCGGCACGGTACAGCACGAGCGCGCCGTCAGCTGACAACTGACCCGGATGGCGCCACACGTCACCACACTGTCAGGGACACCCAGCATCACACACCCCGGCACGGTACAGCACGAGCGCGCCGTCAGCTGACAACTGACCCGGATGGCGCCACACGTCACCACACACCGTCAATCAGGGACACCCAGCATCACACACCCCGGCACGGTACAGCACGAGCGCGCCGTCAGCTGACAACTGACCCGGATGGAGCCACAGGCCACCACACTGTCAGGGACACCCAGCATCACACACCCCGGCACGGTACAGCACGAGCGCGCCGTCAGCTGACAACTGACCCGGATGGAGCCACAGGCCACCACACTGTCAGGGACACCCAGCATCACACACCCCGGCACGGTACAGCACGAGCGCGCCGTCAGCTGACAACTGACCCGGATGGCGCCACACGTCACCACACTGTCAGGGACACCCAGCATCACACACCCCGGCACGGTACAGCACGAGCGAGCCGTCAGCTGACAACTGACCCGGATGGCGCCACACGTCACCACACTGTCAGGGACACCCAGCATCACACACCCCGGCACGGTACAGCACGAGCGAGCCGTCAGCTGACAACTGACCCGGATGGAGCCACAGGCCACCACACTGTCAGGGACACCCAGCATCACACACCCCGGCACGGTACAGCACGAGCGCGCCCTCTCAGCTGACAACTGACCCGGATGGCGCCACACGTCACCACACTGTCAGGGACACCCAGCATCACACACCCCCGGCAGGTAAGGCACGAGCGAGCCGTCAGCTGACAACTGACCCGGATGGCGCCACACGTCACCACACTGTCAGGGACACCCAGCATCACACACCCCGGCACGGTACAGCACGAGCGAGCCGTCAGCTGACAACTGACCCGGATGGCGCCACACGTCACCACACTGTCAGGGACACCCAGCATCACACACCCCGGCACGGTACAGCACGAGCGCGCCGTCAGCTGACAACTGACCCGGATGGCGCCACACGCCACCACACTGTCAGGGACACCCAGCATCACACACCCCGGCACGGTACAGCACGAGCGAGCCGTCAGCTGACAACTGACCCGGATGGCGCCACACGCCACCACACTGTCAGGGACACCCAGCATCACACACCCCGGCACGGTACAGCACGAGCGAGCCGTCAGCTGACAACTGACCCGGATGGCGCCACACGTCACCACACTGTCAGGGACACCCAGCATCACACACCCCGGCACGGTACAGCACGAGCGAGCCGTCAGCTGACAACTGACCCGGATGGAGCCACAGGCCACCACACTGTCAGGGACACCCAGCATCACACACCCCGGCACGGTACAGCACGAGCGAGCCGTCAGCTGACAACTGACCCGGATGGAGCCACAGGCCACCACACTGTCAGGGACACCCAGCATCACACACCCCGGCACGGTACAGCACGAGCGAGCCGTCAGCTGACAACTGACCCGGATGGCGCCACACGTCACCACACTGTCAGGGACACCCAGCATCACACACCCCGGCACGGTACAGCACGAGCGAGCGCCGTCAGCTGACAACTGACCCGGATGGCGCCACACGTCACCACACTGTCAGGGACACCCAGCATCACACACCCCGGCACGGTACAGCACGAGCGAGCCGTCAGCTGACAACTGACCCGGATGGCGCCACACGTCACCACACTGTCAGGGACACCCAGCATCACACACCCCGGCACGGTAC